>JAUMHR010000035.1:516013-533033 GCA_032361145.1 Enteromius fasciolatus
TTGTTAAATGAATGTTTATTGCCCATTTTAGTTTAATAATTCTCACCATGATGGTGTTTAGTGCTTGTGTGAATGACACTGAGCACCTTCTATATGTTTTACTGTTTAAAAGCTGCTTGTGATGAACTTTGGTTCATCATGTGAGTTTCCCATCACCATCTGCTCCTGGTAGTTATCAGTGTATTTCAAATGTACAAAATAAATTTTAGTACTTTCATAGGCTGGCATATTACCATTGTATAAATTATTATGGTTTCTTATTAGAATTTACAGTATTTAACTGTAAATTTAAAATAAAACCGTAAAACTACTGACAAAAAAAATGGATACCGTATTTTTCACGGTTTTATACTGGTAACCACAGCTGCCGTTTTTTTACCGTAAATTTTACGGATTTCTTTTTACAGTGTAGCCTACAGGTTGCGTTTCCGATTAAAGTTTTGTTGACAGGTTTATGTTACTCGAACGCTTTCTTTAAGCGTTTTTTTTTTTCGCACTGCACACCGACAAACCATATTTTATCAATTTAACTAAGTCAGAGTGCAGTACGTTAGCCTAAAAAGACGCAAGAAGCTATCTCACTAAGGTAACCATATAGTAACAGCAGCTATGTGGTTGACAATATCGTTTTTTGCTACACAAATTAACGACTTAATGTTAGTCATAGCGAAATATAGCCTACGCTTGCAACAAGTTTTATTCAATGGCGAGGTAAAACAAATAAGTAGGTTAACATCTATTTATAATTGTATTTTAGTCAGATATTAACAAATGCTAGCACAAACTATTGAGTTGGAGTACCATAACGAAACGTACCTATGTTATTATTATTAGGCTATTAGAAATCAAAACTATATCACACAATCTCTGTTATAATGTTTTGTTTCCTTTAGGATGGTCGATTGTTAAATTAATGTACAGAAATGGCGCCAAAACACTAATTTGATTGCATGAGGTGCACCTAAAAGAGGCGGGAAATTCGTGCCAGTTAAAGCGGCGAATAATTTGCAGCGTGACAATATCCTCATGAATGCATCAGTGCTGAAAGAAGTCCTCTCAACCAAAGCGCTGCAATTACGCGCGAACGCCGCGGATCGTTCCACACGGAAGGTGACTTATCCTCTTCAAAGCATTGGAAAACTTTATCTTTCTGGTGAAAATAGAGCGTCTTCCGCCACAACCTCGAATCTTCTCACTCTCACGTGCTGCAAACGTAGAGGTGCTTTGACGCATTGCCAAAAGATCACCCGCAAAGTTCCTCACCATGGAGAAGCGTTCGGTAGATTCAGCCTGCCAGACGGTTGATTTAGATGCATGTGTAGGCAGGGGATCCCTGCAACGTTAGGAATGAGAGAGTTAAAGCCACAGCTGTAAAAATGGCGCATTTCTGCTTCAGGTTGACCTGATTTAAACAGCGACGTTAACTGCGTTCTTTACATCTTTACATTTACACCTCGATCTGTCCATTTGAGATTAGCCAAGTTTAGTGTGAGTGTTTGTGAGCTATTTTCTGATTGTCTGTTCATTTTGGAGGGAAATACACAATACTGACCACAGATAGATAGGCTACAATAGACTTTGATATTTCATATTATTGTATAGATAACCAGATATATTAGTGCATTCAGTGTTTCATTCAAGTGAACGGCATCTCTTTCCATAGCCATCTTCATCTGAGAGACATTAGAGAATACACAGCAATTTGAGAGCAATTTTACTGATTTGGGCTCTGATTTAACTCAAACTACCTTGATTATCTGTCTCAAACAGACATCTTCTCCTCGCAACACTGGGGTTATTCTATTCTGTCCAAGGCTTTACATAATCAAAACTACCATCAGCAGAATTATTTCTATTCCATTCAGTTCAGCACGTCATTCTTAGTTCTTCTTTTCTATTTCATCTTGCCCTTCATGTAGTTTCATATTCATCATCAAACCTTTTCTCCTTCAAATCTGTCTTGTAAGAAGGAGAACTCTGGCCTGAAGGCAGCTCATTTTTGGCGGATTGTGAAGAGCCTTATCAGACCACTTTCAAAATATGACAACTTCAAAAAGTTCCTCTCTCTCTCTCTCTCTCTCTGTCTCCCTAGCCTCTCTCTATTTAAATCCTCTTTGTGCTGGGTGGATTTTCACACTCCTCTGCATTCTGGGCAGAGAACCACATATTGTCATTGTTTTAATTAAATAGTGTTCATTTAGGTCATCCATCCATCCATCTCAGATTAGTGCTGGACTGCTGCATGTACATGTAAGGGACACATTAGTGCTGAAATGTGCCAGACACTGCCAAATAAAGGGCCACCTTCAAAATGTGTGTTATACCATTTTTAAAATGATTTTAATTTTTTTCTATTTTAAAATCTCTTACATTTTAGTTATTTAATATTTTTGTTAAAATAGGTGTTTTTAATTTTTTTTTTTACTATTTTGTATTTGTATTGATTGTATATTTTGTTAAAAAATATTAAAAAGTAATTAAAATAAATCAAAATACTGTATTAAAAGGCAGTTTTAGTTTATGTTTAAAATACAAATTTTAATGCTAAGTTTTTAATTGTATTTTTATTAAACTTTTATTTTTGTATGCATATATATACATTTATTTTATATACTACTTTCTATTATTAACCATAGCTTTATTATTTAGGTTTTTTATATAGCCTATGTTGATGTTTGTTGATGTATATGTTTTTGTTTTACATTTTTATTGAGTTAAAATTAGCTAATAGTGAAATTTTATTCTTTTGTTTTTATTAAAATATGTTTTATTTGTCATGTTTATATATATATATATATATATATTGCATTTTTATATTTTTTAAAAACTTGTATTTTTACTTTTCCTAATGCTATATAGTATTTTTATATTTTATAATGAAAATTATTTTATGCAGTATTCAATGCTAAATGCGTACATTGCAAAACTAGTAGTAAAATTCCTTGTTAGTGTTCTGCCAGTTGTAAGCCAAAAAAAAAAATATAGAAAGAGAGAGCGAGAGAAACAGAACCGCTTTAATAGTGCCATTTGTAGCTGTAAAAGGAAACGTGACTGTGCTAATGAACTAATGTAGACCTGCATGTGTGCTTGCACTCAACAACCTTCCTTCCACTTAAAGCGTGAGCACAGAGGATGTTGCGTAAAAATCCTTCCCGCCACATATTAGACCAGAAACCGAACAGAAATGTGTGTGTGTGTGATTCACTTTTTGCAATTGTTTCTGAAATGTTAGCATGGCACAGTAACTAAATATCTCTTTCCTCTTCCATGGTCTTCATAAAAGGGTTGTTATGGGAACCAGCAAAAAAATTTCCTAAAGATCTGAGTCAAATTTTTTCCACTTCACGCCACACTTGCTTAAATAGATTTTTGGGGTTACTCAATAAACAGAGTTGTGTTTGCAACCCCCAGGAATGACAAATCACCAATGATATCTGTCTAATATCTTAAGCGTTGCTCTTTAACGGCAAAGAGCATGTGAAGAGTTTCTTTATTCTTACTGTAGGTGTTCCTTCTAAAAATGACACCTGTAGAGTGTGCTCATTGTCCTCATAATGTGCTTAGATTTTAAGGTCAGAGATCTCACTACGAACTATTAATCACTGATTCGATGTGATTTTGTGACCCATAGATAATAGGAGAAACATCTAAAATGGATACTTACTAAGCCTCCAAAAGAGCAGCCTTTTTAGCTTTTATTATTTGTCTGGTGCCGATTTCCTCAAAAACTTCTTTTTCAAATCTCTTAAACATCTCAGTGTGTGTTCTTCAGCTGCAGGAAAATTAAATGGAGAAATCAGTTCAGGTGGAAATAACCCCTGAAGACTTTCAGAAAAATCTTAAACCATGCTCAGATTTGTCAAGGTATAATAACATAAATCTCACTATGAACAAATGAAAACTGATGTTCTGAAAAGAAATGTTAGAAGAAGCATCAAAAATGAAGAGCATAATTTCATCTCCATGAAACATGAATAATCGAAAAATAATCTAAAGATATGTTAAGGTAACAATTTCTCATTGAATAATTTGATCCATTTTTCCAAAGAAATTGTAGGAGAAACATCTACAGTAAAACAAATCTCCTGAGCCTGAGCTTCTGAGCAAGTTCTTCCACCTGAGCTGCTATCCGTATCAGTTTCAAAGCACCACTCGAAAACTTTGGACATAAACTAAAGCTGGTTTTTCACAGAGAACTGAACCAAGCACTAAAAGAGCAACCTTTGAGCATTAAAATTCTCCTCAGTGGACCAAGAGAAAGCCCAGGAGGAGATATTGACTTAAATGCAAATATAGCCCTCATATATGAATAATCTGTGTAATTAAATAGAACTGGCCAAAGTGAAGATATTAAGATGACCCTCAGGAAAATTTTTAGAGTTTTAATGAGAGGAGAAGGTGCGAGTGTGCACAATCTTGACTCACCCAAGTGCTCGCTGTCCATTTCCATAGCAACAAACCCACCAAACACGGCCCGGTTTCTTCGTGCCTTACTGTAAACAATGCAGGAAGCTTATCTGAAATGCACAGACACACTTTGAAGACATGCAGACCGATCAGAGAGAACCGAACAAACAGGAGAAGAATGTTAATCTAGAATATCTGAACAAGGGTACAAAGACAATTTCCATATTCTACGTACATATCTGATTGTAACACACACGAAAATTAAATGACATGCAGCCTTGTGTGAACTTGTTCAAGTAAAGGGTTCATGTTGAGGATCTGCTCTAAGACACCCTCTAAGCATATTGCACACAGAATTATAGATGTCTGGGAATGAAGCTGTAATTTTAACTGAAATGTGTAATTATGCTTTCGCAAAACTTGTCAAGATGGTCATCTGTTAAGAGTAGGATGAGGACACTAATATATATATATATATATATATAGTGTTTCTTCAAGCTGAAAGAAAGTGAGAGAGCATGATTTTTTAGTGTTTTTGTTCTTGTCTAAGGACATTCATCAAGGAACACTGGACACCTTCTATGTATTTGTGAACAAAAGACTGAATTCATGGACCATGAAGTACTTTTCTATCAATATTTTTTTTCAAAGACACATCTGTTCAGTTTAATTTTCCTCGAAGGTCTTCTGACAAAGCATGAATATACGGTCAAACTAGCACACGTACATCTGCAAGATGTGTGTTAAAGATCTCTTGATCTGGAAAGCATCTGCTGTCTACAAACGTCTGGCAGACGTCTTACAGATGTCAGTTTTACATACATTCGTCTATTTGACATCTAAAAGGAGACGTCCTATAGACGTATTGCAGATGAGCAAACAACCTAAATAATACGTCTTGCAGATGTAAATGCAGACGTCAAATAGATGTCTCCTAGATGTATGTGTGCTATCTGGGTAGCCTCATCTTAAGCCCAAAATTCAGTCTTAAAGAGATCCTATAGTTAATTTAACTTCAAAATAAATATTCAGTCAGTGTGTAGGCTAGTTACCCATTACCTTCAACCAAACATGACGTTCAAGTCGTGACGTAAAATAACGAATGTTAACAAATCCCTTAAATAATCCCTTATAGCTAATTTTATAAAGCAAACTTTGCTCCGATAATATTTTTATTAGTTTTACAGGATTCACTTTAATCGTCAGCTATATTTAACGGTCAACGACTAACCAAAACAGCTTTTAAACTGCAAGTTCATTAAATGCCCAATAGATGGCGGAATACGCCAAGACTTGTACTCCAACTCTGTCAAAATCAACGTTAAAAGCATACAGTTAGTTAAAACCATTCTGTTAACGTTTACTCACCATCACGTCGTTACACGCACTGTATTAATTTATACAAGGAACAACATTATGCCTATGGTGACTGAAAATGTCACGTCTACAAAATCTCAATAAAAGCAGCAAAAGGTGGGCGGTTGAACTTGAAACGTCGAGTTTTGTCCTACCTATACTTCTCTGTATTTAGTGAATCATGCAAAAATTCGACTCAAATGAATCATTCATCAGCGCCTGTAACCTTATTAACGGTTTATAAACAATCTAAATTCATAAACAATCGATATTCATCACTTTTATTTTTGTTATCTTTTACATTTAGCGTTTTTTCCCAGTTATTTATTAGTTGTTGTTGAACTTAAAATATATTCTTAGTCATTTCCCCTTCTGGTGTCCCGTTTTGTGACTTTTAGTTAGTTTAGAGTCTTTTGCATCAATTTATAAAATAACACAACTAATAGGGTAAATTAAAAAATAACCACACATGAGACGCTCCATAACGTTAGGGACCTTCAGCGAGCGCCGTGTGGGAATTTAACGCTTTTCCATAACGTGAGTAAAATCGCCACGCTCCCTGAGGTGTCCTGTGCGTCTCGACGCTCTTTGTGTTGAATGTGATCAGACGGCGAAACGAAACACACCGACCGTTGTCAGGTGCCTGGAATCACACCGACGCCGATCACATCGTAACCACCGGCTTTTCAACAGCCTTTAACATCCATATCGCCACGTTAAATCTTTAATCAGGTTAGTGTTTGTTTGGTTTGCCTTCTAAAAGCGTACGAAATGAAAGCAGGGCGCGTTGGTGCGTTGCAGTCCACTGCGGAACACGCGCATATGTGTTATACGTCTTAATTTGTGTTATTTACGCACTAAAATCAAACGCGTTAGATGTTTAATCCTTGAATTGATTATAGATTTACAAATAAGCCTTATAGCAACTGTATTGTGAGTCTTCTGTGTTAAAGTGATGCTAATAAGGTCGTACTTTGATGTATACCATGGTACTGAAATCCACGTACCTTGGTACTGACATTGTACTCCAAGGTAAGCTACTTTCAAGAATACCATGGTACTACAAATGTACATAGTACATGATACCATGGTACATTTCAGTGCTTTTGATGTTAGGCTATACCACTGTATACACAACCAAGTACTCTTGTATTAGTAGGTCTTTGACATGTACTGCTGTAAAACGCCATGGTATTGAAATATGAGAATTACTTACTTTGAATTATGTTGAGATATCACTATATGACTTCTTTAAAAGTGTATTACAAAGTATACCGAGGTTGAGCGTCTTTCTCAAGGGAACAGTGATGATCAGATCAACTCTGGGGGTTCAAACCTACAACCTTCGGATGGCAAACCTAGGCCTTTGACCATGCATTAGAATTTGGTGCAGTTTTTTTAATGGTTTAACTTTAGAGTAGTTTGGTGTAGTAGTTAAATAAAGAGCTGAGGTGATGAGGTTGTTGGGTTGAGTCCCAGAGGTATTGATTGATAAAGCCTTTATACCGCAGTTCAGGGTTTTTAGGATGTCATATTGTCAGAATAACTGGCTCTTCTGCATCATATACCTCTGTTGTTGGTTTTCACGGATCACTGCATAATTAAATAATGCATACAGTGTTTTTAACATTGAGGCGTTTTAGTCTTCCATCCCGCCACAAAAAAAATCAGACACCCTTCAACTTTGGTTGTTAGCTCATACTTGTCCATACGTCCAGACGTTGAGATACAAGTGACGTTTGATTTCAGTTTTAAGGACTGTACTGTATTGTAGTGCTTAAGGTTAAGGGGTTTTTCAAATCTATAATCTTACCCATAATTACCAGTCGTTACTTTCCTCAGAACACCATACTCTCTGTTGTTCAAATAGAAGATGGAGAAACAGATAGCTGGCACAACGTCCATGTTGTATCTTAAATGTGTTTTATTGCCGTACGTATCTTCATAACTTCCTGTTCTTGGGCTGCACTTGATCTCACATGTGATGGTCTGTAAATAGTAGGCCGTAAATCAAGAGTCTAATCTGTGGTGTCAATGAATAGCCGTTGACCTTGACCGTTCGCAAGTCGCTTTGACTACACTGACTGCTTTTTCACCCTGTTTACTCCAAGCGTCCTTCGTGTCCGGACCCCTTCGACCTGTATAAGAGAAGCTTTATGCGAGTTAATTTGTGGAACGGATGTGGGTTTGCGTTAGGTTGGTGAAAAGAACTTGTGGGTGATCTAAATAGCGACTTTCTTCCTAATAGAAGAGAGTCTGTTTCAGCAGAAGAATGATCCACTTGGTGAGCTTCACCTGGTTCTTAACGGTAACAGGTTTTGCTGGATTTTACCGCAGACGTTGACATGAAACTCTTAAGTTTGCTTTTGTGTTAATGTCTAGATCATTTATTGACACCGTCTTGAAAGCACCTCTTATATTTCCCTCCGAATCTCTTTCCAGAAAACTTGCTAGAGTTAAAGGAATAGTTCAGCCGGACAATTTGCGAAGGTTTCGCCTACCTTTAGGCCTTCCAGTGTTTGCATGAGTTTGTTTCTTCAAAGGAGCATATTTGGAGAAATTTAACGTTACGTCACTTGCTCACCAAAGGATCCTCTGCAGTGAATGGGTGCCGTCACAATGAGACGTTCTCTAGACTAGTCATAATTCTGCTTTCTCCTTTAAAAGCGATCTAGTCTAAATCAGTAGAGAAATGTACAAAAGGAGTTGTAAACATTAGATGTGAGAGGACAACTGGCGAAGTAAGCGAGTTATTGATGCATATTTTGTCCAGAAGGTATGTTAAAAGAAGTTAAAACGCCTTAATGGTGGGTTTGTTTCTTACAAACAAGCAGCTTTTTTATTTTGCTAGATGTTAATTGATGGACTGTGGTGATGTGGATTATTGTGATGTTTTTATCAGCTCTTATTCTGACGGCACCCATTCACTGTAGAGCATTCATTGGTGAGTGATGTAATAAATCCAAACTTGCTCTGATCTTAAATGGTCTGAGGGTGAGTAAATATTTTTTTTAGCAAGAAAATTCTAGCAAGGCCCCGCCCACTGGCCGGCATAGTAGTAAGAACCAGAGACCCGTCACACTACATTTCCCAAAATGCATTGCTGTGGTGGTTTTATATGAAAGCTCCAGTACCTTTAAAAAAAACTTGAAGGTGTCATTTTTAATTATGCAACGCCTTCCGAACCTATGTTTCTGACACTAACCACATTTGAGGAAGCGAACAGAATGCATTTCCCAGTCGGAAAATTTCCTCATGAGATTTGCTCTGACAGCAGGCCTCAGCGGGGATAATTTCGTCTGCGTGTGTAGCTCATGAAAAGGCCCTTTTTGGCCTGGAGTAAAGGTCTCGCTCACTGGGATCAGCTCTTGTGTCGTTTGACTGTTAAATCAGTTGCAATATTCTGGCTGAAGCTTCTTTAAAAGCATCCTGGTTGCATAATGGCCGATATTTTTTATTTATTTATTTTTCCAAAAATCTTAACCATGCCCTGGGGCTGTATTACAGAAACATGCCAATTCTTAAAATCCAACAGTATCTGTTTAGTAGCCTGTGTGAATTCATTTAGTAAACTAAATAGTTTGACAAGCGAAGGAGTAGGAATGTTTTCATTCAGAGTGCATTCGATTGGACGAGAATCTGTGTCGTGCAGGATGACATCATCAGTATTTTTGGTTCTATTTACCAGAAAACACAAGCGTAAAAGTTTCCTCCGCTGTTTTAGAATGCATTAGCATGTTTTGGAATGCGACATTTGCAAAATATAGACACCGTTTTCCGGATTGAGAGACCAGACCAACCTGTTCGTGTTGCTTTCTTTTGACTCTACCGAAAAATGCAGCCCTACTTGCACAAAAAGCCTGCAGTCAAACTGACAGGAAGAGCAGCGCTGTAGATACTATGAAAAAATTGCAAGTTTAAAAAGCGAGGCGGTCGAATATTCGTTGTGTATGTTTAATTACATGAATATGTGGTCATATTACAATGCTGTGTCAACGATTTTAATAGCATTAAATTCCATTATATTTACCTACAGTGCAATTAGTCTTGTGACGGACACTGTGCAAACACTGGCTGCTTGCACAGATGCTATCAGAAATACATATCAAAGCAACGTTTATTCAGGAAACATGCAAGTGTTTGGAAGTCGTAAAATTAAATGTACCGCTGTAAACGGTGCTTCAGTAGTGCGTGAATTCATTTCTGGATAGAAATAGTATGTTTTATTGTAAAGACATAGGATAAGCGTTATGTGATATTCACGGCTACTTGTGATGTTTAAGTACAAACTGCAGAACTACTTTAGGAGATAACATCGAGAATATTTACTGGAGTTGTCGATCTTTCCTTGAAAATAATTCGTTTTTTTTATAGCTGCGATTTGTCGGAATTAGAAATGAAGTGCTTCGCTGTGATCAACTTATGGAGACTGGAAAAAATGGACATCATTTTATTCCAACGTAGGCAGCTGAAGTAGTAACACCTATCATATGTAAATTTAATCAGGCCTTATTTGCAACTAATAAAATACGTTTGCTATCAGTTTGTGGGTGTGTTAACCATTGACTAAGCTGAATCTTTGTCAGACCAACAGATTAATCGCTTCGAATGTCGTCAGTACAATAGTACAATAACCTCTTCGAACAACTCCTGGTGAAAACGCTGGAGCCTATTGTAAATTATTCATCAGCATTTTCCATAGCTGTCCTATGGTTGCGCAAGTTTCCGAGGGAAAAGGCACTTTCTCTGTGAATGCTGTTCCACTTTATTTCAGGCCCTCGCGCCCTGCAGGCTTCCTCTGAAGTGCAGGAGTTGTAGTTTTAGTTTTGATACGAAATGCCAAGTAAATTTGTGCTAGTTCTAACAATGCCGTAATTCCTGGATGCAACAAATAAAACCACAATCTAAAAGTTTGGTGGAGATCAGTTAGCATGATAGTTGCAATGTCATTTCAGTAATTGCAAAAGGTAGCCAGGTTTAGATACGTCCACGTGTGCTTGACTCAGAGATGTATAGATAAGTTCTGTGTGGCGTTATGCGCTACTGCTTGGTGTAAGATAGCACAAGATGTTTGCTTATGATAAGGTAGTGCGTGCAAAGGTCTAAAGTTCTCACAACATTATCTTCTACTCTTAGGAGATCTTCCCCTTTCCAGGAAGAACATTCACAAGCCTGTAATTAAACGTGATGCATAATAATAATAAGAAAGCGTGCTTAGACAAATGTGTAATCCGATTGCTGTACTACTTTATGATGGTATAAACAAAGTTGATTTATTTGACTTTAAGTCTAGTTTTAGCACTTTTTAGCAAGACTTGAAACAGATTACTGTTTTTAGTTTTTTTATGATTGCAAAATATCCTAGTTGATATATTTATCAGCCATAGTTGGAATAAACAGACATATGAAATGTGGATAAAGCAACAAGCCATCTGAGATTTTGAGAAATGTAGCGTTAAATCACTTGATCACCGACGGATCCATTGAAGTGAATGGGTGCCGTCAGAATGAGATTCTGATAAAAACAACACTTAGTCTTGTGAAATGGAAAGCTGTGTGTTTTTAAGAAGGAAACCCATCATTAAGATTTTTTTCAACTTCAAAGGGTTGCCTCCAGAGTCCATAATTATTGTTTTCGTCACTGAAAAAATGTCTGAATTAGAGAAATATGCACATATGAAGTACCTTTTACAAGCAAAAAGAGTACTAATCAAATATATCAGTGGATTTTGATGTGAGAGGACAACAAGGGATGGATTTTTTTTTACTGGAGGAAGTGGAATTATAGACTCATTTGGTCCGAAGAGACAGTTTAACGTTAAAATGCCTCGATGAATTTGTTTTCTATAAACATGCAACTTTTCGCTTCTCATGATGAATTGACTGGATGTTTTTATCAGCTGTTTATACTCATTCTGACGGCACCCATTCACTGCTCAGAATGGCCTGAGGGTGAAACATCTGACTTATATCTAGCAAGTATTTTTATCCTTTTAAGTAAAAATCACAATAGTAAAACATTTTAATTGCTCTCGAATATGAACTAAGCAGTTACACCCACTCTTTATACCAACAGAATACAGATGGAAGGGTGTTGCTTTCTTATAATTTTAGAAGTGAATGATGTAATGTGTCATATTTCTTGGCCACTGGTGATTTTTTTAGTTATTGTTGATTGTGATGCGATACAAGGGAGCTATATTTGCTTATTGTGTGTTGTGCCCTGGGGGGTGTAAAAATAGTAGTTTCAGGTTTAGTAGGATTTGTTAACCTAGTGGAAAAAGCAGGTCTTGACCTCATTTCTGTGTGGTTATGTGGCATTTTTTGTGAAGGTGTCCAGAGCTGCTGGTTCACTTCAACTAGAGTGGACTTTTAGGTTTTCTGTTTGTGTTTAATAATTGCAGCCAAGATTGGTTGTAATTTTATACGATAGTACAGAGAAGAGCAAGTGCGTGGGAGGTTAAGCGTGTGTCTAACACATTCGTTTGGTAAAGCAAGGCAGTTGATGTGGCTTTAGAGGGCAATCGCTTGAATATGAACAATGCCTGGGTTTTATAGCATCCAGCTTCTGTAAATCCTGAGTAAACTGTCAAACAATGTCAATGACGTTCCTGTGTACAGTGTACACTCATTTGGTTTGTTATAGGAAAATATTGTTTGTCAGTATGTGACTACATATCAAATAGCTTCTAAAAGTTAACTGCAACAAGGTCACATTTGTTTTAATTTTATCACACTTACATGGCGATATCATATGCCCTATGATTTTCATGATGTGGAAACGTGCCCTTTTCATAGGTCCTTATTATATATATAATTTATTTGTTTTTTATTCATTTTCAGGGGTGGATGATATGACTAAAATGTAAATATATATAAAAAAAAAAAGGTAGATCAGCTTTAATAGGTCCCAAATTTTAATTATTAAATTGTATAGCTTACTTTTCATAATTACAATTAATTGGACATGATTTACTTAAATTTAACTTAAGCATTAAAACAGATTTTAGAAAAATTTAATCAGAAAACTTAAAATTAGGGAAACAAAAATTGTTAGAAAAATTCGTAGAGCCCTACAACTTAGGAAAAAAAAGGTATAAGTTTAATTATTTAAATTAAATGATCTTTGATGATTAGCTTACTATTTTTTTAACCATTAAATTGTAGTCCATAAGAATAAGAATAAAATAAAATAAAACTGGTTTTGTTGCCTACACTTATAGCGTTTTTGATACGACTGGAACGTCTGTACTTCCTAACAGACCACAAAACCTTTTTTGGTTGTTAAAAGAAGGTGTGCTCGTTCAAAATACTTGAAATAATAGCTTATTTAAATCTAGCGGGTCTGTGTGTATTATCGCGCAAGTTCAGTGACGCAGGTAGTGACGATTCTCTCCAGCCAATCAGTGTTTAGCAGAGTGTACACATCACGTTTTGGTAACGGTACGGTATGCTTGGAACCTCAGCCGAGGTGGTACGAAAAAAAAGTAGCAGGTACTAGAGCTGCATGATTAATCATTAAAAGATCGCGTTCTCGACACCCACGCGATCTCATTTTTTACTGTCAACAATTCCTGTCTCTATTAAAATTTTGAAAAAGTCTTAGCGGAACAAATTCCAATCTGCGTTCATGCTGCCGTTGACAGAGAGAGAGAGAGAGCGCTAGGTGATGTTTTAACTTTCAATTAAATTTATTTAAAATTGATTCACGAGATTCGTTCAAAAACGCTGAATCATCCAGTAATGAAATAACAGAAGTATTTATGAGTCACTGAATCATTCGTTCAAACCACTTTTTCTTTTAATGTTTAACCGTTTCATTTAATATAAAAAATTGGTGTATTAAATATATCATATTTTAAATACACACACACACACACACACATTAAAATGTTTAATAATTCATTCAAAATAAAGAAACACTTTTAAATAGACTGTAGCAATTTAATATTTTGTCACATAAATAATTTAGTTTATAATCATTGGAGAATCGTGATCTGTATTTGAGAGAAAAAAATTGTGATTCTCAAATGATCAAGAATCGTGCAGCTCTACCAGGTACTGTTCCCAGTGGAAAAACCCCAATAAGTGAACCATGTAGTGGAAAAGTGCCGTTAGGAGACAATATCGGCGTGCTAGCTACAAGGCAATATGCTTCAAATGACATAACATTTCTTCAAGCTATGATTTCACATTTTAAACCCAAGTTCTAACTTTTATCCTTATGCAGCTACAGAAGAATATTTGTTACAGTGTTTTTATAAGGTTGTAAGACTTGCTTCACACCTTGGTCTGGAGTGGTTTATTGCTTTAACAGCATTCGTTAAACAATATAGCAAATATGAAAGGTCACACATGCTAGGTCAGAAAGGTGATTGTAGTGTTTGTAATGCTGGTTATTCTGGGATTATATGAAAATGAATGGTTCAACCGAATCAGAAATATCAATAGTTATTGTGTATTCAGCCATTGCACTTCTATGGGGCAACCCCTTCTGCTGGCTGTATTAAAATCTGTGCTCAAATGCAAACGATCTTATTTGTCTTTGTGTAAAATAACTATTTGGCTTTCGTTTTCTGGAAGCCTTTCAGTCAAGGTTTGTTTTAACGTTGTCGTCTTTTACTTAGGCTTGATCCCCTCGTTGAAATGCCACAACATGGTCTGTTATGTCTGACACTGTTAACACTGCGAAACGCTAGAGACTGTATTGTGACCCTGGTTATGCGTTCATCTGTTATGATGTTACAGCTGCGGTCACGTTTCCTGGCAGCACAGGTGGAACAAAATAGTTGCATGCTTTACAGCCAAGCCACTTCTGGCCACTTTGTCTGATGGGTTGGTACAGTTATCTTGGTGCTTTTTTCAATGCTAGGGTCAGTTGGGTGGTTGCTACTTGCTAGGGTCATCTCTCTCGTTTTGGTTGCCAGGGTCATTTCATTTCTGTGGTTACTTGAGTCAATACTAGGACATTCTAAGGGATTATTAGAGTTCTCCGGGTAGTTGATAGGGCATGTGTGTGATTACTGTGGTCTTCTGGGGCATTTATTGGGTTGCATTTGGGTTACTAGGGTCATTTGTAAGATCCTTTGGGTGGCTAGGGTCATTTCTGGGTCATTTCTAGTGTTTTTTGTGTGGTTGCTACTAGGGTCTTCAGGATACAGGCCCAAGTAGTGTTGTGACGGTCCCTAAATTTCTGTATGCGGTACCAATACCAGTGAGAATCCTCGGTTCTCTTTAGCAATTTCGGTACCAAACCAAAACACAAAAACATGGTAATAAAAAAACAACGTTCTTTACTACTAATATTGTGTTTCAGGTTTTTCCACAAGTAGCCTAATAAAAGTATAAAAAAAATGATCCCAAATTTAATTTGTTTTTTAATAATGGAAATTCAAACACTTTTTATTTTTTGGTAAATGATGGGGTTAAAATTAAGATAAAATATTGTTTTGTTATTTTTTTAAATGGTATGGTGGTGGTGGTAGACTATCAGGTACATTATTCTAAATAATGGCCTATTAGAAATATATTTCTGATTCTGTCCACGTTTTCTTCATCGTGGAAATCATGGGGCCATACGTGTCAAGAACGGGGTTGACCCGAAAAAAAAACTGGTACCGTGATGCTTTAATTTTTTTAGTATCGACTTGGTAAGTCTTGGCTCGTCTGACTGCTCCAAGTCTTATATTTTCTAGATATGGCTCCTTTTTAAATTTTTTATCATTTGCCAATTAAAAATCTTTACATCAAAAATGTTGTCTAAAAATACCGCCTTTTTTTGACGTTTAATTGTTTGACTTTTCCATTTCTTTCCAGTGTCTTGATTGTGATGGCACATCCGGTGGGGCGTGTCTTTGTGTGATTGACAGCTTGCGCTTAAAGGAATGGACTACAGTAACGGAAGGAAAGAGTAGACCACGCCCCCCAAACATCATGAGACTCAACTCATCTTGAATCGCACACACTGCACACGATCAAACAAACGAACTTCCTCGCCATGGGCTCCGTTTACCTGTGGAAGTTGTCCTCCCAGAAGCTGGGATTCTTCCTGGTTAGTTTCGGCTTCATTTGGGGAATGATGCTGCTTCATTTCACCATCCAGCAGAGGGCGACGCACGAAAGCAGCGCGCAACTACGTATGCAAATATTGGACCTCAGCAAGCGATATATCAAAGCCCTCGCCGAGGAGAACCAAAGCGTGATGGACGGACCTTACGTAGGCACCATGACGGCATATGGTGAGTGCTTGTGTGTGTCGTTGAAATATTAGCTTTTAGCTTTTGCAGTTTGAGGTATGGTTAGGGTGGAAGGTTTCTAGTGGGATTACTGTCATCTGAACATTAAAATTATTAAAAAATCATTAGTTTCTTGAAGTATTTTTGATCACTTGGTTTCGCTATCATTTCATTGTTCAACTTGATTCGTGACTTTTGATATTCCTTTTTTTTAATTTAAGCAAACTTTTTAATTTATTTGAATTTAAGCAAACTTGAAAAAAACTCCTGCAAGTATAGCAATACGCATAAAACGACCAAAGATCTTTCATTCTTGATGTTTCCATTATAAATCTTTATCTTTTTTTAGTTATATAAATATTTTGTTTCTGCCATCATCATACGACTAAGATTAATAACGTGATTTTTTTTTTGCTATTGCTTTAATTTTTGGTTTCGAATTTATGTTTACAGATGCAATAAAACGAAGATGGAAATAATGTTCAATCAACATTAATTCCTGTAAGCACAACTCTGGAATATCCGCAAAATTAATAAAAATAGCCATTCTTCATGTATCAAAGTAAATTTTAACCACAGTTTTGTAGTTAATATCTCATCGCCTGCAAAAAGTGTTGAAAAAGTGCGTAGATTCCTGCAATCGCAATTTTCGTGAAACGACTTAAATCGACCATTCGTTTCGGAGTTGACAATACAGTTGGATTTGTGGCTCTTGATTTCTTGATATTGTTTTTGTTTTCATTCAAACTTACGCTAAAAATGTCAGCCTCAATAGCCTAGTGGATAATTTGCCGACATACAGTACAAATGCGCTAATAGCGACCCGAGTTTGAATCCCGTCTCGAGGTCTTTTCCCGATCCTGCCCCACTCTCTCTCTACCCAATGCTATCATGTCAACTCTCTACTGTCTTCTCCCAATAAAGGCTGAAAATGCCTATAAATATAACAAAAACAAAACCTAAAACAAAAAAAACGTACGTTAAAACACAACAAACTTGAGTAGCATTGAATCAGCATTGAT
>JAUMHR010000035.1:533133-550575 GCA_032361145.1 Enteromius fasciolatus
GAACTACCCCCGAAAACACCCTAGTAAGCGATCGCATAGCAATAACCCACAGCAGCCTGTGAACCACATAGCAACCCTCCAGAACACCCTAGCAACCTGCATGGCTTTTGATGCATTCTTAGTAGTTTCGAGGTACTATACTCTGATTACAGCGCCCTAATACTTGATTCTGATTGGTTAGTCGCAATATTCTTAAAGGAATAGAAATATCCTTAAAATCATTATTTACGCACACTCGAGTAGTTCCAAATCTGTAAGTATTTCTTTGTTCTGCTTGAAGAAAGTTTTTGGGTCACCATTGACTGCCATAGTAGGAAAGTCACTGTTGACCCAAAACAGCCTCGTTACAAACTTTCTTCAAAATATCTTATTTTGTGTTCGGCAGACCAAAAGAAATTCATACAGGTTTGAAACTACTTTTGGGTGAACTAGTCCTTTAAGTGTGCTTCTTCCTGATAACAACTGTCATTTTCAGCAAAACTGAATAACACACCTCTCATTCAGGTATTTGGGCATATTTCGGAAGCATTAGCTTGGTTTTCAAAACAAGGTTAATTCTTTGTCAAACTCATTCATTACAAATAAACACTGATCAAATATTTGTTTTAACACAGTATAACAATATTTGCTAGTTTGTGTGTTTGAATATCTAAAAAGGTTTAAACAGGAACAGAAAGTGAGGCTTTCTTAGCATTCATAACAATGCTAAATGGTAACGCTAACACTAAACCATATCTCTTTTACGCACTCCTGTCACTTAATACAACAATTTCAAATCTAATCAATATTTATTTACATTTAGGTGATTTCGGAGAGAGGCTAGCAATAGCAAGCTAGCTTAGAAAACATAAGATCCCACCCTCCCTGCATATCACTCTCCAAAGCCACGCCCACACCGAAACACATCACAAAATAAACCGTTTTGTGAACAAAATAGTGGCTGTTCATGCCACAGCTACCGGCTATGCTAAACGCCAACAAAAAAAAGTTGAACAAATCTTATTAGCATTTAGCATTAGCAAGCACCACAAATTAATGTAGGGTTTTTATTTAGTTTTCCACCAGTTCATTTACCAAAACAATTAGCTCTATCTCTGTCATTTGCTCTTACCAGCTGCCTGCAATCATTTCATTTCCTTTGCAGCCAAAACGTCGCCATTACTGATAGAGAGAGACGACTAAATGACAGCATCTCTCAGGCGTCGTTGCTCTGAAGTTGCTATGTGACCGAATCTTCACAGCCTGGCAACGTGAGTCCCAGAGTCCCCGTCCAACTCTGGAAGTGTAAGGTGAGTCATTTCCATCCCGAGGGATGGAGCGCGGGGCAAGAAACCATCCCCTAAATCATACATCAAATAAAGAGCGTGGCTTCTGTTAGCTGCTCCAAGATTAAACCACATGGCCTAGAACCAGTCTACAAAATGATTAACCGCACTTTGTGCTGAGAAAACAACAATAGTCTTTAAGGGAATATTCGGGGTTCAAGTTAAGCTCTATCAAAAGCATTTGAAGCATAATGCTGAATAAAACCTAAAATGCCCCGGAAGTGCAAGGTCAGGGTGAGTTCACTGCATTTTGGGATACAGTTTTCCAGAAAACAGCAACTGTGATCCAGTATAGTCTATATAGTGCACAAATAGTAAGGATAATATGCTGTAAAACTCTTTTTAAATACATTTTACATTCAAAAGAGCAAAAACAGTTCCTTCTTTTATTATATGATCTCTGACAGTTTTGTACCTTGAAGGACAACCTGTGTTTGTAGTTGAGATTAAAATGTATTTGGTTTCGGTGTTCCTGCGTGACTGAGTTTATCCTCGGCTCTTTCTTTCAGCCAAGATTATCAAAGTAATCTTGCAGGACAGCCATGAGGAAACTAGTCAAACCTGATCTTGTGTATCAAGCTCATGATGGCACTGAACCAAACTACACTCAGCTGTTGGCTCTGCTTAACCCGGAAAAAAAAAAAAGTAAAATAATATGATATATAAACAGATACTGGAGTTATGTCTATAGAATTATATAGAGATAATAGAATAATATATATTCTCTCTATATATTAATATTCTTAATTAAATACATATATTTTGTAATTAATTGTATTATTATATTAATTGTTATATAGTGACATTTAATATATATATATATATATATACACACACACATATATATATATATATATAAAATATTTTATTTTATGTATCAGATTATAGATTCTACATATATAGAATTATATATATATATATATATATATATATATATATATGCCTATATATTACATATTAATTTTATTACATGTGTTATAAAAAGTGTATAATTATGTTATTATAATTATATTATAATTATATTTGAATATATATGATATATGCATCATTATATAATACATTCATATATAGAATTTATATATATATATATATATGTTTGCATTAACCTGTATTACTACACTATATAACAAATTATAAAATTAAATAATACATTAAAAATTACGGGAACACTAAAATAGCACATCCTAGATCTAAATGAATGAAATATTCTTATTATATGTGTGTGTACATATAGGATTCTCCATCTACCTGTAAGGTCAATTATCCTGAATTAATTCTATACAACTGTATTAGAAAGTCCCAAAAGAGTAAAGCTATCGTCTTAGGAGCTCGTCTTCAAAACAGGATATGACATCATACAGATCTGTATCATCAAGGGGTTTGCGAGGCTCTAGAGATGGGGGTCCAGATACTCACTGAACGCAGCGATGGCTAAGATCATCGTCACCACAATGGAGACCCACGATACCCATAATGCCTTTTTTCGGTAACTCTGAGCCTCGTGGGGTTTCAGACGCATACTGCTCTCCAGGAGCCCTGCTGAGGGACAGTGTTAGGTTAGCTTACGTCATGTTATCTCTTCACATCTCAGAGCAACTCAATGGGATTTATTCACAAATAAGTCCATAAAGTGTATGAGACACACCGGGGCTAGTCGTCACAAGCACGAATATCACAGCGACTGAGGTTTTGAATAAAAAGTCCAATTACACAAATACTTCTTTGTGAATTTTGTTTGTACGGCTGTAGCTCTTGTGCACAACAGAATCACGCTAGAATTCATTCAGGAAAGATCCAACTATATAATGAATGAAAGTCTGCATTCTAAGCATAAGACTGGGGCAAGTTGTCACATACAAACAAAAAACATTTAAATTCTGTACTAAACTATTTTTAATTCCTTCCATTTAAAAAAGCCTATATATATATGTATATAATTATAAAAATACATACAAAAAAAGAAGAAAAAATAAGCTATTTATTTCAAATCAGTGTAAACGAAACCGTGTTAAATTAACGCTATATAGGCTATTTTTATGCTAGTCTCTTTTATTAATATATTTGTATGTTAATTTTTTTCTTATTTGTTCTGTAGTCAAGACTATTTGTTTTTGTGTCTTTGCAGAATCTCTGACTTTTAAAAATAAAAACCGACCTGATAAATGTTCACTGGAGTACAGCTAAACGTGACAACTTGCCCCGGGTAATGTGGTATTTTCCCACGCAAATGGACCCCTAAAATCTAAGTCAAAAGTGTTTAAAAGCTAAACTCGTACCGTTGTCGTCCGGCTCTCCTATTTTCATCTGCTGCTCCATGTTGAAAGTATCTGCTTGGCTCGGATGGTGTCCGTTCGCTGGAGTCGATGCTGAACCCAGCACCTCTGGATCCGGAACAGAAGCAGGACCTGGATTAGGACCGGGGTCTGCGGGACCAGCAGTGGGGTCAGCGGCAGAGGAGGGGTCCGTCATGATGATAGGGTCCCGGGTTCAAATGATCGCGAGCATCCGAGGAATGTGACACCTGCACGCGAGCGGACCAGACGCGACTGCTGGAGAGCGCTCAGCGCGGCGCTCGCGCAAGCGCGCACGCACGCGCTAATTAAACACACGCACGTGCGAATCGCGCTTTACAAACAGACCCGCTCGTCCAAACATTTCGAAAACTGTTATTATTAAATAACAAAAATCCATCTGTGAGCCCTGGTGGACAACCATATGTTCATATTAAAATAGTTAACACATCGCACATGAACTTCTTCAGAAACCACTTATTTTTAATAAACTAATTCTGAAGGGAAACAAGAGGAAGAACTATGCTGGTTTATTCGATTGTGTTTTAATATATATTTACAGATTATTAAACACAGATAGATAGATAGTATGTGTGTATATTTAATGGAAAGTAATTACAAACCAAAGTGAAGGTGAAATTAGCGACATCTTGTGTAAAAAAGTCACTATTGCAGTTGCTGTACTCTACGTCTGTGGAATTACAAATTATGAAAAAGTTGATGACATTATTGATAATATTCATAATTTCTATTATAGAATTTTAGAATATAAACACACACACACATATAGAATTTATAAGCCTATTTGTAAAATTATAAATAAAATAAAATATATAAATATAAATATATAACTATAAATATGGAAATTATAGATATTACTAAAATATATAAACAATTCAAATTATATTCTTTAAAATAAACCTAATTATAAAAATATCAAATTATAAATAATTATAAATGAATACTACATTTTCTAAAAAAAAAAAAAATAATAAACTTTGATAATGTAGTATACCTGTGATAAGTTTCAGTATTGAACGAAACAAAAAAAACACATGTCACGTGGTGCTTCTGTTAGTGAAAATGACAAGGTGAAAGTATTTAGCATTTTATGTTTGAGATTCGGCTGTAGATGTCCATCAGAGCGGTTCCGCCTCCGTCCGCATGGCGTCGCTACCGCGTTCGGCCTGGCACTCGGTGACGTCATGGTGATGTAGCGCGCGGTGCGGGCGGAAGCGGGTGGGATGATGGCGGCGGTGCAGCGGAGCTCCAGCAAATGGCTCTTCGCCCGAGAACAGCTCGAAAACACGCCGTCCCGCCGCTGCGGAGTCGAGTCCGACCGCGAGCTCTCGTACCGACAACAAGCCGCCAACCTGATCCAGGACATGGGCCAGAGACTAAACGTGTATCCTTCACAAAAACAGCGCGGTTGCGAGGGAGTTAGCCGTTAGCTCGTTAGCACGCTGCCGCTTTTGATCAAGCGAAAAATGTGGCGGATCAAATGCGATGTTTCAGCGTGTTAAAATTCACACAAACCGCGTAGGGGTTTCATAAATGTCGTGTTACATGCGTTTTGAGATGTATTCTGGGGTGTAAATGCGTGAAACGGAGACGTGCGAGTGTCAGGAGTAGGATTCGGTGGCTGGATGTTTGAGATATACAACATTTTAGAATTGAAATCTATCCTGTTATGGTTTTGGCAAAATTTAATATCGTTTTAATTCTAATAATAAGCTCTTAGTGTGATTTTTAAAGCGTTTGAGTGTGATTTAGACGTGACTGGTATAGGAAACAGCCAAACACAAGATGTGTGTGGTATGTGTTGGGTTAACTTACTGTATAAATGTCATTTTATGATTTTTCAATATAGTTTATTACTCAGTGCCAACACGTATAGTAGTGTAATTCGAAACTATGAGCTGTCTTAGTGTGGTTTGATCGATCGATGCATGTAATGGCTTCTGTTGCAGTGTTTTTCTCCTTGATGAAACTCTGCAGATCCCAGCTCACGATTAACACCGCCATCGTCTACATGCACCGCTTTTACATGCTTAATTCTTTCACAAAGTTCCATAGAAACGTGAGTAGGCACTTTTAAAATAATTGGATATGATTTAATTGTACAAAATGTTCGGATTTGTTTTGTGTTTGTTGACCCACTAACGCTCAAGATCTCGTGTTTTAACTAGACCCGCACATAACCCTGCTGTTTATTTATGTTTAGAGGTACACTCATTCTTTTCTGTCTTCGATCAGATCATTTCACCCACCACTCTCTTTCTGGCCGCTAAAGTGGAGGAGCAACCAAGGAAACTTGAACACGTTATTAAAGTAGCACATGCTTGCCTGAACCCCAATGACCCACCGCTGGATACCAAGAGCAATGTGAGTGTGGGGGCTTATGGGTAATGTAGTTTATCTCTCTGCTTTAATCGTTGCCATTGGGAGTCATTTTTGAGAGATAGATGCATTGACGGTTATGGAGAACAGTCAGATAAACAGATGTTTGTGCCATAGAGCTGACATAAATTGGCTTTGCCTTGACTTTGCTTTGCAGTTTAGTGGCTCATTTTCAATTAAGATGGCAAGAATTTTTTTCTCAATCGGTTTCATTGATTTTTAAAAGCAATTTCACACACATTTATGAGAAGCTAAGATTTGTGAGAAGTCAGACAGGTTATATATGTCTGTTAAAAATAGTTTTAAAATGTGATTGAATGTTTAAAATATGATTGATAAAGAATACAAAACTCAGTACCCACAATTCTTAATAGGTGTAAAAGGATATCTATTTTTTATTAAAAATAACGAAAAAAATATATTTTATAAAATTAAATTATATTTAAGAGTCGTGCACAGAGGTTATTAGAATTTATAATAAAAGAAAATGGGGCTCTTTGAATTTGCTCTCCAAAAAGAAAAAAACAAAACAAAAGGTCAGTACTATCCTCAAGCTTTCAACGGTTAGTTCACCCAAAAATGAATATTCTGTCATTAATTACTCGCCCTCTTGTCGTTCCAAACTCGCAAGACCTCTTTGAAACACAAATTAAGATATTAGAAATTAAGCTTTCTGATCCATCATAGACCGCAGCATAACTAAAATGTTCAAGTCCCAAAAAGGTCGTAAGGGCATCATTAATATATTCCGTGTCACTATTAGTGATTTATGATTTTATGAAGCTACTAGGCTACTTTTTGTGTACAAAGAAAGGAAAAAAAAATAATGATTTTATTCATGCCACAATGTATGCGTCAGGCATGAAAAATCCCTCACCTTTCGGCAAAATTCGCCGTTTTGAAGCCAAAACAGGTGACCCGCGTAAATCGTGATCCGATGAGGACTTGAAAAAATGGATGGTCTTGGATGGTATTTATCGATTATTTAAAATTTATATAATATGAAGTGGATATGAGCCACTTCAAATCGTGAAAGCTGACATCCAGGGTGCTATTTCTTCCTGTGGGACAATCCGCAATGCACCCTTCTCACCTTTTTCACCCCTGACCTACATCTGGTGTATTCCTCTGCTTTATTAATTCATGTTCTGAGGATGAACTAAGGTTTTAATGTTTGGAGTGACATGAGGGTGAGCAAGTAATGGCACAGTTTTTTGGGGGGGGGTCAGCTATCTCTGTAATACAGTATGCATTATAAAGAAAGTAAACAGATTGGCCCTTGTCAGAAGCGTTGGGACCAGACCCCTCTAATGGTCGTGTTGATCCACAGGCGTACCTCCAGCAGGCTCAAGAGCTAGTGCTGTTGGAGACCATAGTGCTGCAGACACTTGGTGAGTCACTGGATCTGCTCATGAATCTGTGCTGTATGAAAGCAGTGAACACATGAGTCCTGTCTAACCGGTGATTTTGTTTCAGGGTTTGAGATAACAATAGATCATCCACACACAGATGTGGTGAGATGTTCCCAGCTAGTGCGAGGTAGATGCTTCCAACTCTCACTCTTTCTTTCTCTTTCACTCTCTTTACTTTATCTGGCTCACAACTGTGTTCAATGTTGATCGCGATCAGAAATGTTAGTTGGGCAGAAAATCGGCATATTAGAATGATTTCTGAAGGATCACGTGACACTGCAGACTGGAGAAATTACGTATAGGAATGATATTTACATTTGTAATAACATTTCACATTATGTTTTTACTGTAATTTTAACAAAAAGTAATTCCAGCCTTCATCAGCATAAGAAACTTCTTTCGAAGTCATTAAAAAAAGCATACTGACCTCAAACTGTTAAATGGTAATGTATAATATAAATATATTTATTATAATCCTGCACTTTTTTCGGAGTGGTGGTAATCTAATACCTTTTTAATTGGTAAAAATGAATTGAATGTTAATCCAACGTGGTCTCTCTCTCTATTTGTCCCCTCAGCGAGCAAGGACTTGGCCCAGACCTCCTATTTCATGGCTACCAACAGGTTGTTACCCTGACCCCTATTTGTTGCACTGCCACAGCACCCTATGACTTCCTATTAGGCAGGGTTCTCCTTCCTGTGTCCAACGCCCTCTCGCGCCTGGGCTGGGTGTTTTTCTGCCCGGCCCAGTGCCGTGCGGTGTAATGTACGGAGGGCTTGCTGTTGGCGCAGAAGGTTGAATGCACAGCCTGGAGTGTAGAGGTGCTAATAGAGATATCTTGATTGAGAGTGCATAGGTCAATAACTCAATTGGTAGCCTGAATATCAGCTCAGAGTTCAAAGCTGTAAACTTAGAGATCGCCACGGTAAGTACCAGAGAGTGCTTTCTTTTTTATGTTTTTTTTTTTTTTTGTTCCATTTTTCTTTTCTTTTTTCTTTTTTCTTTTTTTGATTACATTTTTTTTCTATTATTATTATTTTATATGTTTATATTTTATTTATATATATATATATATATATATATATACATACATTTTTTATTTTTTATATATATTAAAATAAATATTTTTTTAGGAGGTTTTTGATATAATGAATATTTTTGCAAAAAAAACCAGCTGACTTAGAAAATAAATTTTATTTATTCTTTTGGTAATTATTATTGATATTTTATTTTGTGGTTTGACTACTACTTTATTTGTTGGTTTTAAAGAAATGGCTCACCAAAAATGAGAAATTTCTGAGAGTATTCTCACCGTCAGTTCATCCAAGATGTAGATGAGTTTGTTTCTTCATTGGAACAGATTTGGAGAAATTTAGTGTTACATCACTTGCTCATTAATATGTCCTCTGCAGTGAAACAAATCTATCAGTCATGTTTTAACCTTAAACTGTAATATGAGTCTATAATATTGCTTTCACCAGAAAAAGTCATTTTGTCTGAATCAGGAGAGACACATGCGCTGATCAAACACAGTTTACAAGTGAAAATGGTTCTATTTTCTTTACAATATTAATCGACTGGAGTTTTGTGGAGTACCGTGATGTTTTTGTCAGCTGTTCTGACGGCACACATTCACTGCACATAATGCTACGTTTCTTCAAATCGTCTCCACTGAAGACACAAACATCCACATCTTGGATGGCCTGAGAGGGAGTACATTTTCAGGAAATTTACATTTCTGTATGAGCTATTCCTTTAAGTTCCGTTAATATTTACTTCATTTTAAAACTATTTTCTCAGGTATTCTAATTAGTTCCTATGCTTTTTATCCTTAGCCGATTAATTCGGGGACGACCCCCCACCCCAATTGCACTCCTGAGTACCTCCGACACACTATTATTATTTCAGCTCCCTTTATGAAATCCAAACTGCAACCTGAATCTTTAACCAATCAGGTGGCGTCCCAAACTAAAATAGCTTGAGTCTGATTGAAGTCTCATCTTCTGCCGTCACAGATTTAGTGACTAAAAGTTCATTTCAAGCCAGTAAAATGACTTTGATGGTCATTAACACAGCAGGAAGTTAAGTTGCTGTTAATGCCCACTTACTGAGAGAGAGCAGTTTCGATTGAAAGATGGATAGGGATTGAGGAACCCGGCATTGGTGTTGCTTTTGCTGATGCCTCCCTTTAAATGTCAATTGAGTTTATTTGTATTTTATTCATTGAATCTGTTTCAAAAATTTTGTTTTACAGCTGACCAGACAAAGAACGTTCTTGCAAACACACACCTGACTGGATGATCAGCTTTGACATAATCATGATAATTCTGATGAACTAAGAAGAATGGAAATTAATTTAGGATTATGAAGTTAGGAGCTTAGGAAAGCGTTGCTCGTGTCTTCTGGTTCGTAATGAAGCGTTTTCTCTGTGTTTTCTGTGTTGTTGTCTCTCTTGCAGCCTGCACCTGACTACCTTCTGCCTGCAGCACAAACCCACAGTGGTGGCGTGTGTCTGTATTCACCTGGCCTGCAAGTGGTCCAATTGGGAGATTCCTGTCTCCTCAGATGGGAAACATTGGTGGGAATATGTAGACCGGGCCGTCACTCTGCAGCTGCTTGATGGTCAGTCAAACATAACTTAAAGTTACCCCAATATTACTCACTCCCAAGCCATCTTAGATGTGTAAGACCAGGGCCGTGCCAGGATTTTTTCCTTGGTAATGCTGGTGAATAGGGGTCATTACTTTGAAACCAAGTTTTGGTTATTTTACTAGGTAAATTTATCTTTCTCGAAGGGATGCGTTTCAAATGTACATTTTTATCAAGCATTTGCTACACATTAATTTTATGTATTAACATTTTGTATATTTGGTATGTTTTGTTTCTATAGACCTGACTCACGAGTTTCTCCAGATCTTAGAAAAAACACCAAGCAGATTAAAAAGAATCCGAAACTGGCGGGTGAGTAGAAGTACTTTTGTTTATATTAACTATAAAATCATAATAGGTTTTTGAGAGAAATGTTTTAATAGCAAGCAAGTAATAGACAAATTTTAAAGATTGCTGATTTGTGTTCTCATTTTAGGCCAATCAAGCTGCCAAGAAGCCAAAACTCGACAGCCAATCTTTAGACGGTTCCTTCCAGACATCTCTGAGCCAGGACGCTTCATTGATGGGGAGCATGTGTGACATCGGAGGGGGCATGTATTCGGAACCATCCACCTCTTTCCCATTGGATGGCGCATCGATGACGCTCAACGGCCTGTCGAGTCTGCAGAGTTCTGCTTTTAGCTTCCCTGCACAAATTTCCCAGAGTGCAGATACATTTCTCGCGCTCCAGGGGGCGCAAGCGAGCAAACACGGACACGCCTCGGCAACTCTCGCCCCTCAGAAACTCACTCTAGAGAAATACCGCGAAAAACACGCGGCTGAATTAGAGCAAAGACGCAGACAGGAAGAGGAGGAAAGCGACCAGCATCGAAAACACGGACATTTATCGTCCGAACAGTCTACGTCAATCAGGGTGAAGTATTCCCAACAGCAGGTATCAGAGCGATCGTTAAAGATAGGGTCGCTTAAACGGCGCCACCCTTCTTCGTCGGAAAACGGTTCTGCTAGTCAAGAAGAACTGAAAATGAAGATCAAGGTTTCGTCAGATAGTAGCAGCAGCGGTAAGAGCCGCCACAGTCCGCGCTCGAGCCGTGACAAACATCGCGAACATTCGTCACACAAAATACCGAGACACGACTCCTCTCACTCGCACAGTAGCCACCACCACCACCATCACCACCATTCATCCAAATCTCACCGATCTTCCAAGAGCCACTCCTCCTCTGCCTCTGTATCTGTCAATCAACCTATAGGCCACGCCCATTTGGCAAAGATTGACAGGAGGCTGGGGGAGGGGCAGAGTTCTGAGCCTAATGCTGCTTTAATAAATAACGGTCCACACATGGATTATGAAGACACTTTTAATATGCTTGATTCCCTACTGAATGCACAAAACTTCTAAATTAGCGGAAAAATTGACGTTTTTACGTAAAATATAGAGAAAAAACGTACGATTTTCGTTCTAGCTAATTTTATGCAAGAATCACTCATCCGTTATGTCATGGTCTCTCTCTGATTTAATCATGTTTCGTCACTGAATTTAAAGAAAAAACTACATAATGAAGGTTGTAACAGCGTTTTAGTACGAACGTGTAAACAACATTTGCGAATTTACGGTTTTAAAACCTCGTAGAGCTTGCTAAAGAGAGATTGCGAAATGCCTTTGGCGATTTTAACCAGTTTTAGTTGGAGAAACGCAATGTGACTAAGTGAATATTTGTATGTTCTTACTTCATGCTTGATTAACGATGTTTCAATTTTTTTTTTTTTTTTTTTTTTTTATCAAAGGGATGAAAATAGAAACGTGTGACTGTTTACAAAAGGAAGGTGCAGATATCTGTTCACTGTTATTTGTATCGATATATCTATGTCTAATTATATTTCACGAATGCTCAGGTTTGGAGTTTCCTAAAGGCGAAAAATGTCAGCCGAATTTTAGCTGAAATTTTGCAAAAATGCCTGTACACAGATTCCATTATATCGCTTTCCATATATTGTAAATCTTAATGTACTGTAAAGTTATCTATTTTATGTTGTTACCCTCTGTTAGAAAGCTGAACCGATGACAACATCGTGCCCAGGGTCCTTTGCGTAATAACTGTTGCGTCTTACAATTTTGAAGACCTTATGCTTGTATTTCATTTTTTTTGGGACTCTTTACAGTAGTGGAAAGCAAATAGCTTTTCGGCAAGAAGTGGGTAATATTTTTTTTTGTTTCGTGCGCCAAGTTTGAACGATCAGGATCGCATCCCAGAATACTCAGCTGATCGGTTCTATTCTTCGCGGTGTATGTCGAGCCTTAAAACTACGATAGAGATTTTAGCAGGTCGTGTCTATCTATCCCATTTCCTATGTTCTCAGTATTTAAGATGCGATTTCTGTTCCTGTCTTCTACCCCTCACTGGCTGCTGATTCTGATTGGTTAATAGGTGGGCTGCCATTCAAACAAAGCAGCAGTCAACTTCCTGTTCTCTGTTCAGTGCTCTTAAAACCACTTTAAGAGCGTTTTGAAGGGTTTGGATGTGGATAACAAGGAGAAACTCAATCTAGATGTGGCCTAGACTCCTGTTGTGCTGTTGTAACCTCCTTTTATCAGATACCAAAGGTTTGTGCCTCAGTGTTTGCCCACCGTTGGAACTGTATGAAACTTGGGTTTGTGTCTTTTATTTTATTTGGAATGCCACAGTTCTTTATTATAGAATTAGACCTGAGTCTGTATGGATGATGTTTTGGATTGTCTAATAAACATCCAAGAATATTGCTTATGAAGATGCTTTGTCTTATCACTGTTATTTTAATTGTTGTAAAGTTTAATTTAACACCTAATTTTATTTTTGTGAAGTTCGCTTAGTTTAAATGTAATAACTCGAAATGTGTCTGAATTTTTCCAAATAGTTTAATATGCATTCTTAATGTCAATTTTTGATAGTCTGATTAGGTTAATATTTTAGACTTTACATCTGGTTTTAAGTGTAGTAATTCACACTATATTGAAAGTAAACCTGGTTTCAAAACCACTTAAGTTTATAAATGTTTTAATGTTTAATTTTCTTGAGGAAAAAAATAGTCGAGTAAAAGAAAATATCGCCTTGCTCATTCAAAAAACTGCAGGTTTTGTTCCCCTAAGCAAGCCCTATGCTTACACAGCTCCTTACGAACAATGTTTTAAAGATCAGCATATCTGCTGGAATATTGCAGTCCCAGTAAAACAGCAGGTTAAATCATGATGTCATATCCTGCCTGCTTTTACTTGTCCCAAACCACAGACGGGGCTCAAAACTGACATGTTCAAACTGCAATATAAGCATACAAGCTTTTGCTGAGGGAAGCGATCAGTAGGCTACCTCATTGGCTTTTTTAGCATACTGCACATTTTGTCATTTTTTTCACATGGAGAAAACATGCATGCTACATCAGTAATGGTAGTTTTCCATTTTGAGAAATCCGCTGTTAAATTAAGCAGCAGAATGAGTGCATTTCCTCTCCTGGCCACCAGATGGTGGTCTTGAGTTTTCTGTATCGAGCATCTAGCAGTTCAAATACATGTGATCTGATCTAACCAACACAGACATCAAAAAACTACCTTGTACCCCCCTGAGAGGCCGATCTGGTTTATGAAGAATGTCAGTGTTTTTACATAAGAAACCAGGTGTTTTCGACGCACTAGCATCTGCTTCTAACCTCAAAATGTAATTTTCCTCATGTTACACTCTTATAACTCACTCCTCCTTTAGGGCAAGTGCTGCCTGTCTGCTTATTAGCTAACCTGGGAAAAGTTTTGCACTTTAGTGTCTTTAAAGAGGTCAGTAGTACTTGGAGAATGCTAACCGTTGGCCACTAGGAATTAGTTGGATTGGGAATAAACACAGTCTTGATTATATCTGAATCGAAGAAAGTTGGTGTATTTTTAGTTACAGAAAAACGTCTTTGTTTTCTTTTACCATAACATTCATTGGTGGATTAAGCAGTAAACTACTATTTTGAATTATATTTTTGTATATTAGCAGGATACGGTTACGAAAATGCTCACTGGTCAGTTGCGCACAATCACATAGGACCATTTATAACTTAAAACTACTGTTAATAAATCAAGGGCTTGTGGCTTTTAAAGGATGTTCTTGCCAAACGATAACAATAGATATATTAGCAACCGCACCAATAGACGATAATGCTCTGTTTCTAATCCTGCAGCTTTTGTGACTTTCAGACCTCAAGCATTTTACATAAGTTTGTTTTTATCATCCGAAAAGTCGTCCTAACACGATAATGTTGACAGAGGAACTAACTTATACTAATATACACAGAATATTTCTTTTCCTACGAAACCCAACCAAAAAGATTGAGGAATTGAACTTTTGACCGGTTAAATACTCTCAAATCCGTCCCACTAATACAACCTGGCGCCTGTTCCATAAAACAAGTTTACCAAATAAGCCAGGCTTATGACAGATAGTCTGACTTATTTTAATACAAAATAACTGGCAATAAGTCAGACTAACTGAAATAAGCCTGTCTTATACTCTTGGTAATCTTGGTTTATGGAACCGGCCCCTGCTATCAATGGACAAGTGCTTTAAGATTCTCCTCCCAACTTCCTGTTTGTAAACATCTCAAAAAAAGGTAAGAAATGCTAATTTGAAGTTCATGTCGTCTCAGTTTTAGCTTCTCCGTAGTTTATGTTCATGCTTCCTTTCCTTTTCCTACCTTCTTCCCTTCAGCTTTCCTTCCTCCTCTTGCATGAATGGAGATGGGGACATTTCTGTACAATATTGAGCTGTCAAGGTGCCTTGAATGAAACGGAAATGATGTGTTTATATGTATGTAAAGTCACTGTGTGTGTGTGTGAGAGAGAAGTAGTGCTGGACAACTTACTCAGCTTTGATTATGTTCATAATACCCTCTGCATAGATCTTGACTGACAGCTCTATTGTAAACGGTTTCTAATGTTCTTCCTAATGGAAGGCAGTGTAGATATTTTAACGCCTTTCTCTTTTCCTGTCAGACCGAGACCGTGTTTTCGCGGTTCTTGACCTTAAGTACTCTTATATTGCGTTACACGGCAATTTAAAACCATTTATGTCAATCCTGAAGTCTAGAAACTAGTTTTGATATGTAACAAAACAGTTTAGTGACAGCGCGGCGCGATTTCAGACGGTAAAAAGAAACAAATCATTACTCCGTCCTCGGGAATAAAACGTAAATATGTGACGTTCCGCTCCGCCGGAGGATTAGGATAAATTTGGTACGTTGCGTCACGCGACAGAGCGGCGTGTCGAGCAACGCGTTGCTGTTCATCATTTTAGCAGTTTCTCTAAAAATAAGAGTCGATATTGAGTTTAGACGGAGTTGGATCCACGGCCGACATTTTTCTCATATGTCTTGGAAGGCTTCTCCTCTCGAGATTTGAACTTCTCAGGCGGAGTTTTGTTTAGGAATGAGGTTTGAGATCATCTTCTCACAATCTTGGTGGTTTTCTTGCCCCGGCGATGCGGGAAAAGGCGAGTTGGAGGGAGGAAATCAGATTTGTGTGAAAACGCAGCCTCTCCGTGGACGCTGATTTAATCACAGTCTTGCTCTGGGACCTGCTGAGCTCATATTTAACCAGTATATTAGAGCCAATATGCTGATCCGAGCTCAGTTTTCGCTGTTTGTCCCTGCTGAATCAACACTCAAACTATTCCGGATCTGCAGTCCCACACAATAATGTTTTTTGTCGGTGCTCTGATAGGAATTACCATGGTAACAATAGTTTCTGCCAAAATATCACAATTACTGAAGCACTGTCACTGTTGCCTCACCCTTCTCATTACTGCAATGCAATATAAGACAAAAGTTCAACAAATATAATAAATAATATATGCATTTGCTAGTAAAAAAAATAATACATGTTCAGAAATACAAAACAGCACTTAAATCATAATGTTTATATATAAACCATTACATAACAATCGACAGTCATTTTTTAAATAATTTTCTCTTTAATACAAAAACAATAGGCTATTAAAATTATTATTTAGAGTGAAAAAATAATATCCTAATAATATTACATTTACATTATATCTCCATTTTGGCATTCATTAGACGTTTTTATCCAAAGCGACTTACGTGCTGTGATAAGTCTCAGTTTAGTTTAATGCAGTACGTCCTCTTAAATACAAAAGCAAAAGTAGAACATTTGTAATTATTTAGAGGAAAATAAATCATTATGAATATTATCATCAGATGTTTTGAATAATGTGTAAATTAAATGTCAAAATAAGTAAAAAATTCGAATAAAATATAATAATAAATCATATTGGTACATCGTTAACAATTTCCTTAAACGTATGCTGATTTTAAAATGCTACAGTATTTAATCAAATAAATAAAAAGATAAAACATATATGCATCTTGCAGAATTAAATGTATGCTTAATAACCAATGTTTTTTTCATTTAAAGGATTTAAAAGCAGTTTGGTCAAATGAAAATCATTATAAATCATTACACACACACACACACACAAATAGCCTAATAATAACAGGAATATTTTTTTACAGTACTTTTTAATATAAATATATAGTGCTGTTAGATGACTAATGGATTAATACGTTTTTACTTGCATAAAATATGTGTGTGTACTGTGTATATTTATTATACATATTTAAATACACACATAAAATATTTTCATGAATTTAAATGTATATATTCATAGAATTTATATTATATACAACAATATCTTTTTTATATTATTAAATACATGCATGGGTGTATTTATGAATCCATAATAAATATACACAGTATACAAACACATTATGTAAGCGAAAACCTTTATGAGATTGAACGTGATTAATCACTATAAAATCAATATCAGAAAACTAAAACATTTTTTTTTTTTCATATTTCTAATTATTATTATTTTTTTATTATTATTATTATTTTATTTTTTATAATTTTACCTAATATCATTTGATTTTTGTTACGAAATATGACCAGTACATGTTTCATGTATGGAGACACACACACAAGCAAAATGATTTACACTTGGTCAGCTGGACTAATCAAGTACAAATATGCAGCTTGGGTTCATAACACATGAAATGATTCAAAAGCAATCAATCACAATGACTCTTAACACGTCAGCTAACAACGTGTTAGCCTGGAGCCGGCGGGTGAGTGATAGACTGGCTGTTCCCCAGACCCTCGCTGTCGTTCAGACACAGATTGGTAGTAATGGCCTGTAGATTGTGTGTGGTGGGCCAGGTAATGATTTCTATTAGCCGTGTTTGCCGAGCAGATCGTGGGAGAGGGGAAATGTATAAGAGAAGAGAAACAACATCCAAATTATGATATATATACACTATATTACCAAAAGTATTCGCTCACCTGCCTTTACTCATTCTATGAACTGAAGTGCCATCCCATT
>JAUMHR010000035.1:584827-595347 GCA_032361145.1 Enteromius fasciolatus
AAAGCTATAAATAAGAATTTTTTGTAAAATAAAATGACTATCATTTTTATGTCAGCATTCAATTTATTTATATAATTTGTATATAATTATGTTACTTTACACACTGCTTTTTCATTTTCGGACTCTTTCGTAATATATAAATATATTTAAAAAAAAATGTTATCTTATTTAAATGAACATGGCAATCTAGGTAACTCTTAATTTTGATGAATTAATTTATTTATTCTTATCACAGAAGTCAGAAGCGGAAGTTCCCCCCGATGACATCATACCACAGGATGCTGCTTCACAGGGTGGCGGCGTATTTTGGGTTGGACCATAACGTCGATCAGACCGGCAAATCAGTCATTATCAACAAAACCAGCAATACTAGAATGTACATGTGCATTTCAGATAACCTCGGGCTGGCAAAACATATCATTTAATTCATCTTTTTAATATAACACTGTTTTTTCTTTTTTTTTTTTTCTCTCACAGACCAGATCAGAAGTTTTCTGAACACATTAAAGATGATAAAACAGATGATTTCCAAAAGCGGTACATCTTAAAGAGAGATAACTCCAGCCTGGACCAGGATGATGGCAGGGTGAGAAATATGTACTAACACTTAGAAGCTAATAGATGTGGTACTTATAAATTCTATGTGTAATAACTGGTGCAATACAGCAGTCAGAAAGATAAAGTGTGTGTGTGTGTTTTAGCTGCGGATGCGTCTTAAAGACGACAGAAGGAGTAAATCGATCGAGGAGCGAGAGGAGGAGTACCAGCGTGCCAGAGACCGGATCTTCGCCCAAGATGTGCGTCTCCATCTTAATATAAACCTCTGATCTACTATTGTCATGGATTATTAGTTCATTTTTGTTTATTTTTACTAGAATAAGTAATACATAACACTAATAATGAATATGTGTAATGTTTAATTATAAACATTCTACATTAATAATAAAAGAAACTACAACTTTGTTATAAATGTTCAGGAATGATAGTAACTTAAGCATAATTAATAAACTGTTTAATTCAAACACTTTTTACAATTGGGATTTCACATTGCAATAGATTAAATGAAGCCAGGCATTTAATATGTGAATATTATATGTAAATATTAATTATTTAATACATTTAGATAAAGCTAAAGCCGTTTTCAAAGTAGCTTTTCTTTATTTACAATATCTTTTACGTTTATAAAAACAAAATATTTTTGTTGTTAAATATGGAAATTAGCACATTTAATAAATATAACTAGAATGTTTTTTTATTAGAATAAACAATTTAAAAAATAAATAAAATATTAATAATAATAATATAATATAATATAAATAATAATAATATAAATATTTTTTTTATATAAATAAAAAAAATAAAATAAATTATTTAGTTCACTGCATGTGTTGATTTTTATCTATATTGTTCTACAATAAATTGTTTTTTTTTTTTTTTTATCTGCAGGGACAAGAACATTTTCCGTTTGATAAAAGGTAAAATAAACAAAACAAACACATCTTATTTGTGTTCTTGTTTGTCTTTTGTCTTATGTATCTTATAATCTAATCGTGATGTTTACATTTCCTCTAGAATTCAGGAGGACGTGACTTTCATCAACACTCAGCAAAGACGACAGATATTCAGGTAGTTTTTTGTGTGCTTTGTTTATTTTTCTTAATTATGTTGCATTTTAAGAGGCAGTGGTTTATCGCTTTTTACTCCACAGTAGCCCTGTTTTGTTTGCTTGCTTGTTTTCTTCAGACTGAGAGACGGGCACTCGGGAAACAGTCGTCAGAGCAGCTCTGAGAACGAGCTGAAGTATTCGGACCCTCGGCCCTGGAGCAGCACGGATTCAGACAGCTCCCACAGGAACCTGAAGCCTGCCATGACCAAAGCCAACAGCTTCAGCGGCATCAGCCTGCTGATCCGAGGAGACAGTACAGCCAGCAGCAAGAGCACCGGCAAACTGTCCAAAACCAGTAAATAACTCTACTCCTTCACCTGGAGACTTCGTAGAGATGCACGATACATTTTGAGTGGCACCATGGATGCTTTTTAGATTACGAAATGATCCTGTTTTCTGCTAAATTAAGCCAGTTAATTTCCTTAATTTCTCTTAAAGTTATTGCAAAATCTTTCAGCAAAATATAATAATTGTTCCTGCCTCTGAAACTACTTTTTGTTTCTGCTGACATCATGAAGGCCCTTTGTTTAAGCCTCGCCCATTCAGCTTTCTGTCTTATTGAAGTAACGTTCAATTAGTATTTGCCCGTTTTGAGAATTTTGTTTCTCAGAGTTGTGAGATTTATTATATTTGCGAGTTATAAAGCGAGATATAAACTCGTAATTAGTCAAAAAGACTCTATTCAGAGAATAGAAGTCAGAATTACGAGTTTGTATCTTCCTGTCACATAAGTATATTTTAATATTTGATCATTTTGAGATGATGGTTAAAGTGCTTTTTTTCAAAAGAAGAAATAACAGCTTTGCGTTTATGCTGACATCATCGAGTCCTTAAGGTTTAAGCCCCTCCCATTTAACTTCTGTCATATTGAGACTCTATTCACCATCAAGTTTAAATCTTGGTGTATAAACTGAACTTCCTAATGTATTATTTATTACGCTGAATATTAGTCCGCTTGGAATATGTTACAAAAGTTACAAAATCGGAAAATGTACAAATATTCTAAAATAGTGTTCTGTAAATAGTTTAAAAATGAATGTTCGTGCTAGTGTCCAGTCCATTTAGATTATGCCATTTTTAATTTTTCGTTGAAGTAATTTTCAGCCTAATCGGGTAAATAAAATATTCATCCATACCGATTGTAGTCCCAGAGATATCGTGCATCCCTACATGTCTGTGTTTTTTTAAAAATAAGGCTAATATAATTTTTTTACTGGCTGCAATTTATGTTGGAACTACTGTCGAGCAAAAAGATTCCAAATTCTAAATTTGTGGGTAATTCCAACATAAGCCCTAAATTAAAAAATACAGCTATTTTAGAAGTAATTAAGACATTTTTTTAGATCTTTTCTAGTTTGTCCAAGTGTGTTTCGACTTTGACCATCCCAGTCTTGCTTTGCTATGCTCATCATTTTGTTCTTTTGAAGACCTTTTTTATATATTTTCATCATTTCTTGTTCTTGCTTTAGGCAGCTGTGCTTTGAGAATGTGAATGTGTGTGGCGGAAAGCATCTCTTTGCCCTCTTTTCACCCATTTCATGTCCATCGAGGAACAGCTAAGAGAACACATTGATATTCTGAGCTGTCTGCTCTCGGCTTCATTGGTTATTTATGCTCTGGCATTTAGAAGCTCAAGGAGTCTACGCCAATATATATTTATCATTTTTAAAATTTAATGGTTCTCCTCTTCCATTCAGCAACCCCTGGATCGTTCCTCCTGCCCAGTTACATTTGAGCAGTCCTACAAATGATTGCATATCCAGTGGATTCCAGGATTTATATTTATTTATTTTATTGCTTTAAGATATAGACAGAGAGTTAAATTATTGTTATTTATTTTAATTAGTAACTTTGTCAGTTTATTTCTAATTTCTAATTATAATTATTATAATTTTGTAATTTTTATATGAATAGTTTGTTTTATTTTAATCAGATTATCTTAATAAGATTTTTAAGAGAAATGGCTTTCAGTCTAAGCAGTCTCAAAAAAAGTCAAATAAATAAATCATAAAAACGTAATTATTAATAAATGATATACATTTATATTAAAGGTAAAGTAATATAAGTAAATACTAATTAATAATTGAAAATTATTAAATTAAAATTAAATAATTAAAACTAATTAATAAATAAATAATTTTATAATTCTATTGTGTTATTATCCAGAGATTTTCGTCAGTATTATTATTTTCTTTTTGTTTGTTTGTTTTTGGTTGCTTCAAAATATAAACATCAGAAAAGAAATTGTGAATATATTTTGTTTGAGTATTTACTACGTTTTATTTTAATTAGTAACTTTAGTTCATTTATTATTTTTTCAATTTACTAACAAATAATTTGTGGAATTTATTAATATTTAGTAATATATAATTTATATAATCAATTATATGATGATAAATTTATCATGTTTTTTTTTTAAGTTGTGATGCTTTGTTAGTATTCTAAATAAATAAATTCATTAACAAAATAAGTAAAATAGTGTTTAAAAAAGTAGTAATAGTCATTTTTACGTCTTTAAAAAAATTTAATAAACAAAAATATTAAATTGTTTTTTTATTAATTGGTATTAAGTAAATAAATGTATACTTTTAGGAATTTAACAATAATGGTTTAATCAAATTTATAATAATACTATTTGATAATTATTGCGTAGAATATCCAGAAGATATTATCAGTTCATACCATCATCGGAATCGTCTTTTTTGGTCTGATTTTTATTAGACCCAGCATGCATGGTTCCTTCCTTCCTTCCTTCCTTACAACATCATTACCAGCGATTTTAGTTTTTGCCCCGCCCATCAACCCCTCTTTATTGGTTTCCCATTTCTTGTCTGTGCCAGTAAAAGCTCTTTGGTTCTTCGCCCTTCTTCAGGTTCAGACTCTTCTAGTAGCGTAGGTTCCTCTTCCGGGTCGCTCTCTCGGCCAACTCAGCTGCCGCTCCCCTGCCCTGTTCTGTCCCAGCCCAGCCGGGGCTTCACCGTGGCCCCGACGGCCCCTCCACCAGCCCCGGCTGCTCAGAGCGCGACTAACGCTAACATTAACACTAACGCTAGCTTCTACATCGTTCCTCTGGACAGCAGCGCCATCCCGCCGGGCAGCGTGCTGCTCAATCCACAGACAGGTTGGTGACCGACTCTTACCTCAGAGAACGGACGTTTCGCTGCATCACTTTTTATTCGCGATACTAACTTTTCGTACTAATTCTTTGTTGCGCAAATGAGATAGAGTTCGTAAACAACGATTTGTTTTTCTAACTCTCTGTGTGTGTTTTGTCTTCTGCAGGTCAGCCTTTTGTTAACCCCGATGGCAGTCCAGTGATCTATAACCCCACTATGACATCACAGCAGGGGCGGGTCCAGCAGCCCATGACTCTACACCCTCCCCCACCCCCTCCCCCTCTGCCTCCTCCCCCTCAACAAGCAAATCACATTCTAGCACAGGTCCGGAAAATCTGATGTTTTTTCAAATGCGTATTTTTTTATAATTATTTTCATTATTTGCTTCTTTTGTATTTCTTGAATATTTTTACATTTAAATAATTTAGTTACAATTTTTAATTACAAGTATTTTATATTAAACATAATTAAAATGAATCAAATATTTGTTGAATTTAGAGTGTTTTTTTTAATGTAATGTATTTAGTTTAGTTACTTGTTTTTATTTATTTATTTTTTCATTATTTATTATTTATATCTGAATATAACATGTTTTTCATTTTTATTTTACATAATTGTTTTATTTAATTTTATGTTTTTCTTTCTGGATGAATGTATCTTATTTTTAATGCTTATTTTTTAATTTAATCAAAAGCTTTAATTTTTATATTTAAAAATGTTATACGTTTTTTTTATTTTGTGTATTTATATTTATTTATATCTATATATTTTTACCATGATTGTATTCAATTTACTTTTTCTATTTTTTATATGTTCAGTTTCTTTTATTTAGTTTTTGTAGTCTTGTTGAATTTGTTCAATTTTTTATATTTTTATTTATATATATATATATATATATATATATAGATAGATAGATAGATTCATTAATTAGCAATTTAGTTAACATTTTCTCTCATGATCCATGATATTTCCTTTTTATAATTTAAAATTCTTTAAATGTCTACACTAATTTAAAATATTACTTATCATATTGGTTATGGGCTATAATAATATACGCAATAATTGTCAGTATCTGTTTTAACAGTAATGCTTAAAAATACAGTACATACCAAAACTCATTTTTTACAGTATTGGTCATTATATTGATCATCTGTCATAACACACACGTTGTTTTGGTAATATATATTTTTCCCCCAAATATTAGTACGTATGACGCTAGAGAAGTTGTTAGCAGTGTTCAGTGGTAGTTTCTTTGTCGTCTCCTGGCTTCTCATTGGTTCTTCTGACTGTTTGTGTTTTTCTCTCTCTCTCTGTAGTCGTCTGCTCAGCCTTTGCAGTTTGCTGCGGTCTCTTGTCCTCCTCCTCCTCTCCTGCCTGGTGCTTTCACTCAGCAGTACACTGTGGTACTTCTCTCCTCCTTCACTGTCACTCCATCACAACATCTGTCCTTTCTACCTCTGTTTATTAAAGAGGCTGTATCATGGAAAGAAATGGTCTTGATCTTTTGAAATAAGTTCAATCTGTGATGCATACATACCATAATGTATGTATCACAGATTATGATGTATTTATTTCATTTTAGATTTTAGAAGTAATAATAAAAAATAATTGCTTAAATTATGTAGTGCCTTTACCACGCCAAGGATACTTTACAAAAGCAGTTATATAATAATTTCAACAATTTTAATAATTTTAATGACAATTATATTGTAGCAACATGCGTTTAATAATAATAATAATAATTTGATTTGATTTGTAATGTCATTCATTATTGAATTTTTTCATTTTTTTCTGTCTTCAAATATTTAATGCACAAATACATACTATTATATTTAACTTTTAAATGTTTAAATGTATTTAAAAGTTTTATTCATTTATTTTTGAGTTTGTATCTTAAATAAATACGTATCATATTTTATATATATTGTGACCATGGACAACAAAACCAGTCGTAAGTGTTAATTTGAAAAACATTATCTGAAAGCTGAATAAATAAGCTTCTCATTGATGTATGATATATATTTATAATTTTTTTTTTTTTTTTCATTTTCAAGTTAATTTAATATATCATACAAACATATCCTATCCATTTAAAAATGAATTATTTTTGGTGGTTATTATTTTTTTATTTTTAATAAATTCAGTATATGATACAAATAAATATTATTTAAAATATAATATAAATACAAAAGTTCACAGTATGGCCTCTTTAATAGTTTTCTTTTTTCATTTTCTTCTCGTTTTCCCTGTCTTTTATTTTTTTCATTTTATTTTATATTTATTTAATTCTTTTGCCTTGCCGCTTGTTCTTCTCCTCTGTAATTGGGGGGAGAAAAAGTTTATTTTCTGTATTCTGTTGGCATTCTTGGTTTGTGATCTCAGCGTGTTGCAGGGAACCCAAGAAAGTGGCATTTATTTCGGTCACATTTATTGATTAATCTCTCCGAATTTTCCAAACGAGCCCTCTGTGAGCTGGCTGTACTCGGTGGAGGGGCTCATGACTGAATTGGGTCACTTCTGTCATACTTCTTACTGCGTGACCCGTTTCTACCAAATATAACACCCTCATTAACTAATTCAGACCGCATTAATAATGAATGACAGCAGATGTTGTTAGTTTTTTAATAAAACGGCGTGTGGCAGGGTCTCTGGTCCGGGCTTTGATCTGAGCTGGTTTTTAAAGCTTAAAGTCCTTCATGTGACGCCCTGGTTTAGTTTCTGAAAGTGTGTGATCCACTTCAAAAATATCTCCTTTTGTTGCATAAGCAAATGAAGACGGACTCTTGGGCTTCAAATGAGAGACTGATTGATTGTAAAAATGACCCAATTTTACTTTAAGGTTTACTTTAAGTTTGGAAAAAAGGTGTTGAGTAATTAAATTTTAGCATTGAGGTAGTTTTCAAATAAGTTGGTAAAAAAAAATTACATAAGTCAATGATTATATACACAGCTAAGTTTTATATATCATATATATATAGTGTGTGTGTTTAATTTTTTGTGTGTTGTTTTTTTTTTCTTCTTCTTTGTGAAATTAAAAAAAATATTTTTAACAGTTATTATTTTTGTTGACTGTTCAGTAGTTGTCACTGTTCTTCTGAACTAACCCGAGCTCTTGTGTTGTGTGTTTGAACAGCAGCAGGATGGTTTAAGTGCTCAGTTCAGTCAGATGAATCTCGTCCGGCAGGCTTCGGGTGAGGCACCGGACCCCCACACAGCCCTCTACCCACAATCCCTGGTGCTCCAGAACCCCCCTCCTCCTCCTCCTCCGGCCGGGTACATGCTTCCCTCAGCGGGACAGCCCATGAGCCATGGCTACCCTCATCCCCCTGCCGTCAACCAGGCGCTCCTGCAGCCGCACGGATACATCCCGCAGCAGCCTGTGCAGCAGGTAACCACACACACACACACACACACGCACATCAACTGGCTTCACGATAACACCCCTGTGTGTGTTTCTGCAGGTGTCGGCGTGTTACTGTGCTCCGGGACAGTATTCGCACCACTCCAGCCAACACTACAGAGCCGTGACACCGGTCCACTACAGTGCCCCCCAGAGTCAGCAAACAGGTACAGACACTTCCTCAGCCGCTTCCTGTTTGAGCGAACACTTCCTATCTAAGCGGGTACTTCCTGTCTGAGCGGGCACTTCCTGTGACTGGAGCGCTGCGGGACGGGGCCGTGTCACTGTATGAGATTCGTAGTCATTCTCACAGTGAACCGGTCTCTTTTCCCAGCCCTCACTCCTCACCTCTGACCTCTGACCTCCGCTCTTCTGCTGGCTTTAATGACTTTAATTAAGCGGACATTGTGAAGATTCATAAAGCATTTTAAATCAGCCGAATCAGTTGAGCCACAGGGAAAAATACAGAACAAATCAAGCAATTAAGCTGTTTTCATGATAAACGAACAATTAGGAAACGAACAGATAAATATATTCATGGCCAAAATAATATAATATAAAATAAAATAAAATATATAAAATATAAAATAAAATAAAATATTAATTGGCAGATGATTGTAAATAAATTATGAACAATAAATATTAATTGCTACTTAAAAATTCATTAATATTTTACAAAAGGCTATATTTGTGGCAAACAAACAATCAATTAAATGCATTTTCTTTGCCATATTAGCAATTTGTTATATTCATAAACAAAAATTGACATTAAATAAGTAAATGAATATTTACTGTCATATTAGCAATGACTATATACGTAACAAACAATAAAAAATATTAATAAATTAATAAATATTCATTGCTATTTCGCCAAAGGCTATATTCATGGTTAAATAAATAGATTCTTGACAAATAAATATTAATTGCTATATTACCAGAGATTCTTATTCATGACGAACTGTAAATAAATATATTAATAAGTATTCATTGTTATTTCACTAAAGGCTGTATTTGTGACAAACAAACAACAAATTAAATACAGAAATATTTATTGCCATATCAACAGTGGCTATATTAAAAAACAAAAACAACCAATAAAGAACTAAAAATGTACTGCCATATTAGCAATAGCTGTAGTTTATTATTAGTTAATATCTATTGCTGTTTGACCAAAGTCTGTATTTGTAATAAAACCTGTTCATGTTAAAAGCTGTGTTCATAAAAAAAGAGAAATACTGTATGTAAGAAGCATGTAAGATGGAGAGAACTAATGCAGAAGCACTCTTAGCTTCGTTCTACAACATTTATCATGTATTTGGAAATGAACTTCTTTTAATTTAGCTGATTATCGTTAAGCTAGTTTTTATTGTGATCGAAACATGCTAATGAGAGTATTGGAGTGCCTTAGCAACCAGTTAAGTGCTGCGTGGGAACATCACTCAGATCTAGTCAGCCTTTTACTTTTTTATTATAGGCCTTGTTTTCAGTCAGAAGAAACTGAAATAAATACATTAAAGAAATCGAGAGAGCATGCAGAGTGTGTGTGTGCGCGTGTGTGAAGAGGAAAAAAAATCAGACCTGGTCCAAAGTGACATTGAAAGACCCCATTTCACAGGCACTCGAGTGTGAGTGGGGGGTGCTTGTATGGTCTAAATCGACAAGCTTTTATTTTCTTCACTTTGGCCTTGCAAGGGCAGGTAAAAATAGCTGTGTACTCAAACACACACACACACACACACACACAGTACTGTACTAGACCTGATGAGAGCAGAGGTTTTGATGATCACAGTCCATACTACATCTCTGCTGTGACAAAAAAACTAAATACATGTAAACTTACATATAATAAAAATATAATTCTAAATGTATTGAATTAATAATAAATATATCCAGTAGGATTTATAAATAAAATAAATTTGATAGATTCTAGTATTAGATATATTATTATTTTTATTAATATTATACCAATCATTATAAACCACTGTATTATATTATACATTTTGCTTATGTGTATATACAGTATGTATCCGATGTAATATTCTTAGTGTTCATTTATTAAATGTATTTCTGAATTTTTAATTCATAAATCATTAATTCTGGCCATGTATTTATGAATTTAATTATTAAACATTAAATACTAAGAAAACAATTATGTATAAACCCATATAACAGTAGAGAATTAATTTGTAAATGTATCACACATTATACATTTTATAATCACTATTGTATTTATTATTTTTATTACATATGTTTTTCTATATTTGTACTTATTTATCTATAAATGTAATAAAAAATGGTAATAATCTTTTAAATTTTATATATATATATATATATATAT
>JAUMHR010000035.1:608964-629867 GCA_032361145.1 Enteromius fasciolatus
TTAAAGCGCCTCTCGGCGGTCAACAGCTGCAAGTGCACTCTAAAATACCGCCGCCACGGTAGGTGTGGCGGTAGAACAGGCGTTTTGGTTGTCTATCTGTATACTTGATAATGAACACGTATTAAGTGTTTCTTGCAGGTTATGAAACATTAAAGAATGATCATATGACTTTTTACGTATGCCATGTGACCTGTGAAAAACCCGAAATGCGAAATACTCATTTTTCAAATTGCCTGAAAAACCACCTCATGCGAGCGTAAAAACTTTTCTGCGATTATATGGCAGTTTTCGCAAAAAACAACTCAGCCTTCAATCAATTATTTTTAATGTTTTGCTTCTCTCTGACATTTTTTCTTATTTTAATCTTCCAGTTCTTATTATCCATATAAGATATGCCCCCTTACTGCTGATTGGCACACAATCTTTAACACACAATTTATAAATCTAGGGAACACATTCGCAAATAGAGTACAGTAACTGAGCAAGTTTTAGTAAATTGTGTGCACAATTAATTTTTTTCTTGCATGTCATGTGCTGGGCTCCATATATTAGTGACCTCAGATGTATTATAGATCAAGGTTTTTTTCTATAGTGTTTATTTATGCTTTTTTTATACAATAAGTATACCATTAAAAATTGCGCAAATTCGCAGTCCCCTCCCCCTCTTTTTCTCACTTCGTTTTCTGTCCATTTACAATCTTATCTAAATAAAAGCAAAAAACGTAATAAATAATAAATTAAATAAATAAATCACTGCTTGTTTTATGGTGTTTACATATAACTGAACTGATCTTTCCCCTTATATGTGTATATACTGAAATACCGATATTGAAGAACCGATTATGTTGATTTATTTATTTTTTTTGGTAAAATGGCCATTAACAGCCATACTATACAATGTGAAAAATTAATGTCAATTTGATTGTCATACTTGTAGAAAACCAAACTTTTTACACCCAACAGGGTACCTCACTCAGAAGAGGAGTGTATCTGGATTTAGACGCATCAGTGTGAACGTGTCCAGAGAGTTGTGTTACATTGGCAAAAACTCAGCGTTGAGGGGTCCTACAATCGCGCAGGTAATCTAGAAACAATGACTCAAATCAGCGAGTCATTGTTTCAAACCTAACATGAAATTTCCTGAAAAGAGCAGGAATGTTGATGACTTTTGGGTACATCTAAAGGAAATGGAGGCTTTCCTTTGTGTGAGGGGTGTTGGAGGAGCCAAACCCTTGGCTCAATTTTTCCGACACCTCATAAAGCGTGAGCTATGCATGTGTGCAAGGGTTGAAGTGATTCACGGCACCGTGGAAACACAACTCACGACTTCCTGCCACACATATGGAGACGCTAAGGTCTGCCTGTGATCTCATATCAAAAACACTGTTAGGACTCTGAAGTTCAACCTGCTCTCTGGAGGACACATTCATCTCAGGAACTTCTTAAAGGTATTCTTCACCTCTCACCCTCATGACGCTCCAAACCTGTGAGACTGGCTTTCTTCTGTCAAGGAGAAAAAGAGAATATTTGAAGAACACTGCTGTTCATGCTGTTCCTTTTTTTTTTACACAGCAGAAACATGTGGTAGTGGAGCTTGAAAACGAATACGTGAATGGGAAAAAAAGTTGTAGAAACATCTTTCACTCAGAAATTGCTAGTAAATGTCACAAACTATTTCAGAGAAATGGCAAGAATACATTGAACAAACTGACATATTGAATGAAAAATTGTATAAAATAAAACAATTGTATTTGCTATTTTATATAAATTTATGTATGCATATGTATTTGTTAATTAAATGCTTTACTAAACTATTATTTAAATAAATCAATTATTTCCTGCCTTTTAAAAATATTATTTCAAGAAAATTTCCGAGAAATAAAATTCTTTATTTTTTAAATACATTTTTTAAATTATTTACACCCATCGGTTGTACCAAAAATTATAATTTAAGAGTTGAATTTGAAATGAATTCTAATTGCTTACAAAACCCTCCTGATTATATTGTGTATTCATCAGTGCATGTTGTATTAAAACATATTTATTAATTTGTTCAATTATTTCATTATATTTTTAATCAAAATTATACATATAAAGCATAAAACTAATTTTAAATTTTTAAATGTTTTTTACTACTAAAACAATGTTTAGCTATATCAAATATTAAACTCACTTTAAAAATCCTTAGTGTGCCATTTTTTATATTAACAGTAATATTAATTTAATATTAATTTAATTAATTAATCATAATTGTACACATCAAATCTTTAATGGGCGATCTTTTTACGATCTAAACATTTATTTTTTATTAAATGTTTTATTTTATTAAATATTTAATCATTTGGGGAAATAAAAGACTATTTTTTTATTCTTAAAATTGAATATTTAATTAAATAAAATATACATTTTATTAATTGTATATAAAGCAAACCAAATTAAATCATCTATAATGTACTGTTGTACTTTTTTTCAAGTAATAATAATTAATATATTTAATTAATATTAATATTAATAATATTATTTAATCATTTTGGTTCAAAACAATTTCAGAATACTGTTCAGTTTGCTTTTTTCCTTGTTTTTATTTTATTTGATAACTTTTATTTTGAAGTAACTGTTTTTTGCTTTTTTAATCATTGATATTTTATCCAAGGATATCAGCAAATAAGGTTTGACATTTTTCCAGAGAAACTGCTCGCTGATGTTGACTCAAAATTGTTCACGCAACTGGAAATATAACGTAAAAACAATAACATAACATCTTACTTTTTACAATCCAACCAAAATCCACTGGATGAAGTCAAGTCCATTATTTATATCATTTAGAAACATGCCACATTACACACGTCGCGAATACCGTCATCCTGAACTAATGAATAATACAGCTCTTGTGTGTTCACTTCCAGAACTTCAACACCCATGAGTGAAAGACAGGATTTGTTATTCATGAGAAATATTTACAGCGTCTTTGTTTACAGACAAACAGTGTTTTTGCGGGTTGATTGCTAGCAGTTTGATGCTCGGTGGTTTTATCCTGAGCACTTCTTGGCCCTGACGGACAGAACGAGGAGAGAGCGAGAGGTTTTTGGATTATGATTTTCCGTAAGCCTTTCCCTGTCACCGCTGCATTATACAATCCAACCCACAAGCCTCGGCTCAGCACTGCTGACAAGCACCTCAGCTTTAGAAGATGAAAGAACCAAATATTGCAATTCTCTTCCCCCGTCTGTATCATAATGCATTGGGGCGATATTACCATGCTGATGTGACTCCACATAATCCGTGTGTCAGCAGTTCAGCCTCATCCAGAGTGCCAAGACAACAAGGAAGTGCCAGGTTGGTTAAATGGCAAACAACTGCATGAGTGAGGGAATCAAACCAACAGCACTGGCAACCAAGATAGATGTAGTTTTGTTTGTTTTTCTGAACTTGTTTTGTACATATCACAGAAATAAACATTTCACATTGTCATTACAAGGCAATTTAGGTGTAAAAAGTTTACAGGTTGGATTATTTTATACTGTAGGTTGGATTTGATTGGATCATGAAAACCAGCATACACTTATTATTGGATAATTATTATCCTTCAGGCTTTTATACACTCGCATAGCTTCAGGAGAAATTATAAGCCATTTTACAGGTGGAATACATTATGTTTTAATTAAAGTTGATGAAAAGATCAAAAGTTATGTAAAAGAATATATTAGCATAAGATATTGAGGGACATCTATTAAGAAAGTACTTGGGCTTAATTTTAAATGACTGAATACCCATTTCCTGTTAAATGATGAAGGGCAGCACTTGATTGGTTTTAAATTGTGAAAAGCGAGCTGAAAACTCATTAAATGTTCTTTTAGCTCACTTGAATGGTCTTGACAGAAAAAGGTCATTTTAGACGTGAAGAGCATTATATATAGTTAAAGCTTAAGACAAGGAATATATTTGTTCTTAATAAGGTGCACTTATGAATGTGGCAAAATAAAACCAGGGGTGTGTATTAATGTGTATTAAAAAAGTAAAAAGTCTTTAATTTTATCTAAATATATTAATATTATTAGTGAAAAGCTGGTAGGGTATTGCATAATATTAATTTTACATTTTCATTAATTTTTTTATATATTATATTTTACTTTTATAGGTTTATATTTATAAGCCATGCACACTAAACCATGGACATTTAAATATTTATTAGTATCGTATTTGTATTTATTAATTAGTATATTTATTTAAGATGACATTTTGTATTTGAGTAAATATGGTCAGTTTTGATATTGCTCTATTATTTTGAAGTTTGAGAAATGAACAGATTCTGAACTGTACAGTACTGTACATGTATGTCAACAGCAAGTCTCGTCTGTGGCTGGGTTCGTCAGCCAATAGCGTGTCAGCAATCCTCGTAATTCCTCAGCTCCCGACCAATGAGTGTCCAGAGTCCTGTGGCAGACCCGCCCAAAGTCACTGCAGCTGTGGCTCAGGGGTGTCACGCTTTCTCTGTAATGTTTACTCAGACTGACAGAATCATCTATAGCAAACCAATCTGGAAGCAACCCGCAGTCACTGGAGTGGAACTGGATTGAGTTAAGAGATGACGTTTTCTTCAAAATATCACATTTATGACATATCTGGGTCTGGAACGCCACAACTTTATGCCCTGGAAAAAAAAAAAACGTGAACTGCCTATTGTGTGACATCTCTGAACATCAGCGGCGTCAAGGGTGACCTTCTTTCTCTGAGACCAAATCTTTTTTATATGAACTCTATTCCATACGCGATTTGTGCTAAATGAAATGCGGGAATCTGTCAGGATTGTGTCTGGATCATATTTCAACTCAAAAACCAAAAGTTACTTTAGGACCATTTACGTCTCCCATGCAAAAAGAAATCCACTTTTGTTGAAGCAAGATGGGTTTTTTATGCGTTTTATGTAAATTTATGAGCTTGAATGAAATAACACAAAAATCTAATGAAAAGGTTATCATCCTTATAAATTTGCTTTTGGAGAATGTTCGAGGTTGCATATTCATCCTGCAATGTCTCCTGCTGGGATTTATTGTAGCATGGCAGCTATGATGATGATGATGATTGCTCTGCAAGGATGTATAGTGATCAATCCTTTTGTGCAAAAATATTGTGTGAAAATGGGCTCCTCTCCATACATAAAATATATATATATATATATTACACACACATACAGTATGTAGATATAGCCAATTTGTGTATGTGTGTATATATATATATATATATGGGGGTGTATGTGTTTTTATATAAAACGGAATAGCATATTTAAAATAGAATTTTTTTCTAACAATGTGCCTTTACTTTCACTTTTTATCAATTTAACACGTCCTTGCTGAATAGAAGTACTAATTTCTTTAAATTATTTCAAAACAAATTACTTATCCCAAATTTTGAACGGCAGCATAAATATATATATAATATATATGCATAGTTAGTATATAATAATGCATATGTACAGTTATACAATTTTACTATATTAATATTACTTTTTTATATTGGTTTCAGCCAGAAATATAGTCTTGGTGCATCTATAAAATCATATGCAGTTATTAATTAATTCTATCACTTCACCCAAGACATGTTAAGTGTTTATTATGACAAAAATAAAATAAAAGTTGCATTGTAAAATTATGTATAATGCAATCACAAACAAGTTAAAGAGGTTTAAGCTCATTATGAAAAATGCACACCTTTCAAAACACGTTTGCTCTGAAACTACATGAAATTTAAGCTGTGTTTCAAATTTGAGGTTGATACTATAAAAAATGAGCTTTCAGTAAGATTTTGTTTGGGCGCAGTACCAAATGTTTCCACTAGGTTTGCTTGCCTTTTATCTCCATCCCGACTGGATTAGATTTCTTAAAGGATGCTGTTAGCTGAAAAACAGTAGGTAATTCATTTTTTACTAAAGTTTGCAGAAAAAAAACGTGCTTTTAACTCGGACGGGCTTTAAATCACCTGTGAAACACAATTTACCTGATTTCCACTGGGAAAACCAGTCTGAATAGGTCTTGCCCAAAAGATCTGATTGAAACCATGTGCCTTACGTCATGCTTTTGGGTCTCCTTCAGGTTGTGTCTGGACCGCTGCCCTCAGTGGAGGTGTAATCATTCACTGTACAGCTTTACTGGAACCAGATGGAGAGACCGAGCCTGTGTTTACCTGGACCAGCAGACATATATATGACCTACCCCGATAGACATGTGCCATCTGACCCGAGATCAGCCAGAGAGACGGTCCTCAGCGCACATTTACACACTCACAGATGTATTTACATGTAAAGCGGATCCGGTTACACACACATTTCTCTAAGGTCTGGCTTTGAGCCAGGTGTCTGCAGAACTGCACGTGATTAAGTACGAGGTAAAACAAGAAAGAGAGAGAGAGATATTTATGTCTCCAAAGCAGCTGTAAAGCCTCTCGTGAGCTGTTTTCCTTTCAATGTGAAACGGCCCCCTCAACGCAAAGCCTCAACAATATCCACCCTGCTGTGCTGCCCGACACGTTCAAGATTGCCTACATGCTCCAATACAGACTTATTATAGCTTTTATGTGTAATAGTCAAATGAACCTGGACTACAAAAGTTGCTGGGGTGTATTGGTAGCAAAAGCATAGTATGGGTAAAAATCATAAATTTTTCTGTTTTGCCAAAAACAATTAGGATTTTACATAAAGGTCATGTTCTATGTAGATATTTTGAAAATGTACTACCATAAATATATCAAAAAGTAATTTTTTTTAGTAGTAATATGCATGGCTAAGAGCTTCATTTGGACACATTTTTTTATTTTTCGTTTTTTTTTTAAAGTGTCCTATCCTAATAAATCTTATTTATCTGTCTTTTTTTTAGATGATGTGTAAATCTCACAAAAAAAGAAAAGAAAAAAAAAGACCCTTATGGATTTGGTTTTGTGGTCCAGGGTCACTTAAATAGGTTTCATAACTTGTTCTTCTTTTAAAACATTTTTTTCCTGTTGGCGTAACAGGTATAAGATAATAAATAATATTCAATAATAACAGCCTGCTTGTCACGATCCAATCAGATCCAGTCAATAAAATGGACAAAAGTCGTGTCCTGTATTAAATGTTTTTAGTCAAAACGTTAAAATGTTAAACATATTTTTAAAACATAATGAGATTATGCTTTATGTATTAGTGTATGCCAATTTATACAAGCTGCCTTTTATCAAACTATTTTATTTATGTAAATAATTATTAATCCAAAAATTATATGAATGCCTGTTTTTCATGCTGTTTACAAAAATATGCAAATCAAACTACCTGGTGCATGGTGGTGAAAATTTACTTTATTTCTAATTTCAAATTTAAATTATATTTATGCTTTACATTTATATGTATATATTACCTGAGAATTAAAACTTTAACGTAAACCTTTAATGCTTTAGGAAATAATCTGCCAATTATCTTTGGTGCTCCAAAGTAATGATAGATAGAAACAGAATTTCTGACCATTACAAAAAAAGTTACTTTTTTTCTGTCGAAAGTGACTGAAGTTAAAGTTAGTTGTTTTCATCAGGGTTAGTACTAATTCTTTATCCTGCCCTTTTTTTTCCTGTATTCAAGCTTTCTCTTAAACAGTACGTCAAGTAAACTGCTCTCACATGGCACTTTAACAGCTTTTAACTGCTCAGTGAGTCTCTTTATCTACCTGTGTGGCCAGAATAACTGCGTGTAAGTCTCTGTGTTTTACAGACGCTGCCTGTGACCATTAGCAGTGGGTCTGGATCAAAGTGTACTTTTGATAGGTGCAGGATTTTCACTTTAATGTGGTTCACTGTGGCATTTTGGCCCCCTGTGCCAGCTGGAAATCGTTCAGTACTGTCTGGGTCACTGTAGGTGTTTATGCATGTGGGTCAAAAACATCAAATCTTCGTGATCTTGAAGAATTTTATTCCAAGTAAGGAAGCCTATTGAAAAGGAAAAAAAGGAAAAAATGTTGCCTGTTAGATTTGCTGCAATGTTTCGCAACTGCAGAGACTCACAAACACACATTCTTGGTCTTGCGGGGTGGCTTATTTCTTAAGCTTTTCCGGAGGGAAGTGTGTATTTGTCAGAGGCACCAGTTATACACTGGTGTGTGTGTGTATGCATGCAAACATGTACGCAGTGTTCTTAATCACCCTGTCAAGAGCCTGCAGGCCTGCATGCTGTGACTCTGTCATGGGGTCTTTATTGCTGTAGTTTGTGTGTGTGTGTGTGTGTGTGTGAACACATGTTCGCATGTTTGTTCACGTAGAGTGAACGGCGCTCCCGCAGGGTCAGAAAGGAAAAGCAAATTTAGTGTATCGGCAAAAAATCTGCTCTTTTATTAAAGTAGTTTTATTAGTCTGTTTATGCCTATTCCAGATTTCCATGCGGTAAACAGAAATTTCCTTTGCATTGCTTGGAACCTAATGAGATAATGTTTTAAACACAGAGGTGCTATGACGCGCTGTCGAGCAAGCCAATCAGAGAACAGCTTATTGGCATGTCCAGTTGTATCAAAAAATGAAGGAGAGCATTATGAGATGATTTTATTTGCATTTTATTTTATTTATTTTTATTATAAGTGACACAAAACAATCCCGCGAGTAATCTAGAGTGATAATGCGATTAGAATACTCTCTTTGAATATTCAGATTGAATTGTTTGCGCAAGTAGATTACATAATTCAATGCAAACATATGAATAGATGCAAACAATGCGAATTGAGTGACGTGTGAATGTGCAGTATTCGCATTAATTGTATCTTTCGCGCAAGTTGAAAAATGAACAGGAAAAATTACAGGTTGTCGCTCACAGAGGCGGACGGTAGGGAACTATTTACTCAAGTAAATTTTAAAAGTACTTTTAAAGCAGAGTAAAAATACTTCAGTATATTGCCTCGCACGTGCAAAAAAATCGTATTGACATATCCGGTTATCAGAAAATGAAGGAGAGCATTGCGAATTGCACACACCACAAGCGAATTGAAATATTTGTGCGAGTATTACATACAATTTACATACATTGCTGCGAATGCACAAATGAATCGCCCTAATTGCATCAAAAAAATGTTAACTTGAACATGACGGGTTGTTGCGGACAGTAGGAAAGTATTTTTACTTTACTCAAGTAAATTTAAAAGTACTTTTAAAACAAAATACTTCATTTATGTCCACCTCTGGTCGCACATACCAGAATATGGAAGGGAGCATTACGCAATGATTTAAGTAACACAAACAACATCCCATGAGTAATTTAGAGTGATAAAGCGATGAGAATATTCGCCTCGCATTAGGTGTGCCCACAGCATTAATGTGTATATAATTATTTGCGCAAACAGATTACATACAAAGCCAATGCAAAGATGTGACTAGATCGAACTGGGTGAGGCGATTGCTATGAATGTGTGATATTTGGCAAGTTGAAAAATAACTTGACATGTGAAAGAGAACATGTGTGATGGTTTTATTCGTGCGAGTGACAACAAAAATAAATAAATAAATAAACCTTGCGATTAATCTAGAGCAAGTAACGCAATGCAAATATTCGCTTCACTTTTGGTGAACACACCATTACTTGTTTCGAGTCCAAATGAATCAGCTTGTTTGAACGAATCAAATAAATGAGTCAGGGAATCATTTTAATACAGTCACTTGGTGCCACCTACTGTCGTAACGATGTAATCGACAGAAAGAATCGCCAACAAATATTTGATTCTTAAAAATGGCAGTTTGAGAAATCATTTACTTTAATATGTTAAAAAAGGTTTGACTTCATGATTTTAAGGCATGTCTGAGGGTAATTTTACAAACAAAATATGCTAAAGCTACGAGGTATTTTTGTGTCAAGAGAGCTGAGCCAGAACTCTCCTCATCTGATAAACAAACCATGGTAAAATGAACCATCTCAACCAAATGAGACTGAGAAGCTCAGTTAATTACCCATAACTGATTTTCCTGGACTTTTTTAAAAATAAAAATGAAATCACTTTTAATGCTTGCAACATCTGCTACGTTTTCTCCAGTGACTGTCCTTATGGAGTGTCCGTATTGGATTTGAGGGTTATAGGGGGGTAGATACAACCATGTTTCTGTATTTTGATAACTGGGACTTCAGAAGACTTGGAATATAGTCACTCTTGAGTGACTTGGATTACTTTAATGGTTTTTATGTAATTTAAAAACTACAGTTTGCATGCAACAGTAGTGAGGATCTTCTTCAGAAATCTTTTCTTTTTGTGAGCTTGGAATGAAATGAGAGCGAGTTATTCAGACCGAATATTCATTTTTGGGTGATTAACCTATTCATGAACCCAAACTTAATCTCGACTGATTTGAACAACGAAAACCAGGTCTGCAAATCTGAACTTGTAATGGAGGCCAAATCCAACGTTTCCTCAGAGGCTGGAGTGTGTGACAGCAGCTGCGATGACACACACACACACACACACACACACACACACACGGATCACCTCTAAAAATACCCTTCACTCAGGAAACGGCACATCATGAACATGTACGCCATCAGGGAACGTTCATAACCCGATTCGCAGACATCGATGTTTACGGTTTACCGCCACATCCTGCGATCCTGCAAAATGCGGATTGTAAATATTTGGCTTTCTTTCATTTTACGTGATGCTTTTCAGTTCGATTGAACCTGCTCGTCTGAGGAAGTTGTTTTGAGATTTTTGGATAAGTTGTTTACCTCGGCCTACATCGTTTATCGCGCATGTTTGTTTTGAACAAACAAATTAGCGCACACAGTTAAAACAGTCTAGTGAATTCTTCCATAGCAAATGAGTCATGTGATTTACCCTTGTACTAAACAACAGGGTGGTTTTTCTCCAAGTAGAGTGTGACATTCTTGTTGTTTTGCAGCTATAGCTTAGTTTTTGTTGTTGTTGTTGTTATTGCTCTCTCTTTAGTCTCTATATAAGTCTAATATATATATATATATATATATATATTTGTAAATAGCTCAACAGTTACTACTGATGTACTATTTAAAATATATTTAAATACATAATTAGATTTTTTTTATTAATTATTGATTCCTGCTTGCCCCCATATACCTTTAGTGTCCTTTATTTATAAATAATATGAATCCTTTTTTTAAGTAGTTGACAATTTATATATATATATATCATTTTTTTTTATATTTGTATAGTTACATTTTTTTTACATTCGACTACATACACATATATTTATATATAATTATGTCTACATATCTATATCTGTATATGTGTGTATTTAAATATATATATATATATAAATGTATATATATTATGCCTGAATCTAAAACATTAATAAATAATAAACTAAATAAATGAATAAACTAAACTTTTTATACACATGTAAACAGTACTACATTCCTCATGCACTGACTATTACAGAGAAAAAGGGAAAACTGTGAAGGGGAAAATAATACAGATGGCAGCGTGAAAGAATGATTATAAAAGGAGGTACATTTGTGAAAGAGCGCAAGAGAGACAGAAATAGGACTGTTATGATGTTCTCCTTTCAATGACAGCGGGGAAAAATTAGTGAAAGGCAGATTTGTTGCTGTTTACGAGCATTATGATCTTTCCACACTAAATCTAGACTCGTTCTATAGTACATCCTTTCAGCCATTCATAGGTCTCAAAAAGGCTGATAAACACACAACAATTTCGACGAATTTCATTCTTTTTCTGTCTAAAGCCTCTTATTTGGTTTAAAATAGGAACTAGGCACCATTCAAACCCATTTACTCATGTATAAGTGGTGTAAGTTGTGTCAGTAGCGCTGTGCTGCAGAAGCTAAATGCTAGTGTTGAGAATACAGATGTCTTTAGTCATCTAAATGAACATATTTTGATATGTATATGTTATGCATGTAAATTATCATTACGGCATTTATATATGTATATATACATATTACATTACATTATCCTTTCATGTTTATATCTCAATAACACGTTACATTAAAAAAAAAATCTAATTGTTTGTTGCGATCCTTCTTTATATAGTTGTTGCCTATTTCCCCCCATATTTCATATATTTAATGAAATTTCATGCATATTTAAATATTTTCTGTTTACTCCCAGATATTTTTTATTTTATTAATTATTTGTTATTATATTACATTTATCATATTGCATTAATTACAAAACTGTTTACCATTAATTCCTAGATATTTATTTTATTTCTTGTGGCTTATTTATTTATTTATTTATTTTTGCATTTCTAATGGCATATTATATTACATTTATTCTCTCTTAAAATAATTTTTAGTTGCAACCACTACTACAAAACTGTTATCTATTTATACACAGATATTTTATTACATTTTATTTTCTTTCTAATAGTTTATTATATTATATTAATCTTCTCTTTAAATAGTTTACAAACCCTATCTTGTTTATCCCCACATATTTATTTTACTTTACTTTATTTTTCGTGCCTTATTCTACTAAATGAAACTTGTCCTTTCCTAACATTTCATGTCTCCAGTGCACTTTCTGCATTGATTTAGGTGTGTGTGGGTATTCTTCTGTTTTCTTCTGTATTGTTCTCATACATAAGTAAACATCCACCTTATAAATAAGTCACAGCATGATTATATAAGGGTTTTAAGTGAAGGTGGTAATTCTCGAGGTGTGATCCGGCTGTCATGGTCTTCACCCGCTAATGTTCTGCGAGGCCTCAGGACCTTGAAAGGACGCGGTGAAAATGATGTACTGTCTGCAATTAGCATGGCTACCAATTAAATGTGCAGCCATTCAGATGGTGTGTGTGTGTGTGTGTGGGTTTCCCGAGTGTAGCTGGCTCTGGAGGATATGAACACACAGGGAAGATTCTTTATGCTCACGGCCAATTTGTCACTTTAATTGCACTGCTGCCTTTGCAGTTGATTATCTGCCAATAGAAACACACTTTCTCTCTCTCAGACATACTCACACACACATGTATATAGGCAAGCATTCATGTGAATGCACAAATTTAATGGTTAAAAAGTCGCATGACTTCTGTCTGACAGAGAAGTATCCTGCTGATAACTTCGTCAGCGTAATTAATACACATTTTTATCAGCATATGTGTGTAATTAGCCGCTCGCAAGCAAATTCAGATCATTAGTCGTCTTTTAAATTGATAGATCCTAATCATCATCTGTGTCCATGCTGGAGAAAACTTCCCCTGGACTCGAATAAATTTGTCATTTTTTCCAGCCAAAGCTTTATATAGCCGCGGGGTTAAACAGGCCTGCGGTGATCTGCATTTACATGTAATTAGCGGCGCTGTTAAGAGTTTGCTAATGTCAGACATCATCAGCGTCTGTATTTCTCTCGGCAGGTTTGTGACACTTGGACGTGCGGGACGGTGAGAGTTTGCCAGAGGCGTATACTGAATGTGTCAGCTATCAGAAACTGTGAGTTTATTAGTGAAAGTGTCTCGGCGGTTTATTTATGCATCAATATGCTGAAGGTTTGTTTAGAAGTAAAGCAAGCACACTGTAAAACTAATTGTAAGTAAAACAACAGGCAGATTTGACAAGAAAATGCACTTTTGCTCTTTGTTCTTCAGTATTTTGTGATTAATTCAATGTTACAACGTGTCTTCACCGCAAGTGGCGTGACGCGACCCATTACAATCAGTCTACACTGGATTCAACACCTCAAAAGTAAACTGATGACTTGTATGAGACGCTCATTTAAAATGATTAGCAAGTGTTGTTTTGCTGCGTCTAGTTTAGGCAAGCTCAAGCCTGGTTTATGCACTCCACATATGCACAAACGAGTGCGTGCATAGTGTGCATTTTTCCTAAACCGGTTCAGTGCAAACTCCACCCCACAGCAGATTAGAAACAGGGCCGTACAGAGACCTTTAAGTGGGCGATGCCCAATATTATAAAAAGGGACAAATAACAGGCTGAAGAACAGAATCACATGTCAGATGTAAATCACTTCTCTAATGTACTTTAACATATATGAGCCGTAAAAGCAACTTATTTAAGGAAGCCAAGTCAAAAGAGTCCAACAGCCCAAAAACTTAACTGCAGGGCAATATCAACAAGTGACTGCCCTACACATCTCTCTCCGTGATGGTAACCGTTAAACTTTTTTATAAAATGGCAAATGAACCAAACCCACCCAACTAAATTGAACATAAACACACATAACATAACCAAAAGAAAAACCCAACTGTCTTGCTTAAATGGCACACAAATAAGTAAATTCTAAAGAAATACCCACGTCCAAGTCCGTACCGGCTTATAACGAGTGCGCTCTGCCCTCCAGCAAGCATTGGTTAATGGCAGTCATGTGACTGATGCGAGCCAGATCCTTTTATTTAGCAAAATTGAGATTAATAGTTACATTTTATTGTTGTGGGGCAAAGATAGGGCTCCATACACACATACACATTGGGAAAAAAAAAAAAGAAACCCCAAGAAAAGGGCACTTGAGGCACCTAGGAGGAAAGGGGCGGGTGCTCAAGCACCCTCCGCCCCTCCCTCTGCACGTGCCTGATTAGAAACATTTCACTGAACATGTCAATCACAGTGATGAATGCCTACACTAAACTGTAACGAAAGGTGCAGGATTTTCGTTGAACTGGTTTCGTAAAAAAAAAAAACTGCGCAACAGGTACGTCTGTACTGGGATTTGTGTGAAGTAGACGCAGCTTCATCAGTTTAAACTTCATCAGGGAAAACTGAATAGATTTGTTTGCATAGTTTGCCCAAGTATTTTTACAGTAAGTTAAGTATATTTTATTTTTATTGCATAAAAATTGAATTTGAATTCATTTAAATAATAGTACTGCAATAGCAATAGTACTGTATAGCAATAGTACTGTACTAGTGATGTTAGCAATTTATTATTTCAGATTTATTAGCTTACTCCACCCATGTTTACAAACCTAATGAGTACAAATGCGATGACTACATCTGTAAAAGCTTACAAAAAAACAGAAAACATACGCATATCTCTGTCCCCAGGCTCTGATAGCATCTCTGGCAGAGAAAATAGATGTAAACGCTAACGTATTTGCAGTGATGAGCAGGGAATGTGCGAATTGAAATGCTCAGATAGCGCCACAGGAGATGAGAAGACACTTCACGCGCCTTGATATGTCATTACCGGCCGCAGCTGATATAATGACGCCGTCTTCTAAACGTGCAATTTTCACAATATTATTCCTTTGTCAGACTAGCAAGGAAATAGAATGACGAATGGGAAGAAAAGCCTCTGTGTGTTTGCGCGCAATTGTAGAAGTGGCAGTGGCCTCTGTGGGCATGCTGAGTGTAATCAAGCACAAATAGAGACGCAGGCGGTAAGCGCACTGACACAACACACACTCCTCACACCCGCACGCTGCTGTACGAGTGAGTCTGTCAGTAATCTGACTCCTGTTGTCAGACCAATCGTCCTTCGTTTTCCCTGGTGTCAGACATCTCTGACTGTCTGTCTCTGACTTTGTCTGTCTGACCCGTTTGTCTGTTTTAGTAACACGTTTGCTGTCTTGCAAAGCCTGGCATTTTAAAGTGATCCCAGAATGCACTGGAACAAGCTGAGGAAACGCATACAATATGCATGCAATATGGCTGACTAAGTGAAGAAAAATGACAGTAAATTATGGACTGTGTTTCTGCATGCTGTGTACTTTTAATGCTTAGAAAATAGAGATTTAGTGCTTTATCTTAGCAAAATGTTGATGGCAAACCCACTTGAAATATTGTTGTGGACTAACTAGCTAGGGTTATTATTGTTAGCTGAGCATAAAAACTATTACCGTCAAACAATTCATTGCGATTAATCCAACGCAGTCTCATGACCAGGTCCCAAATTTGTGCTAATTCGTACTAAGTAGCACAAATCGTACGATTTTGTACGATTTGTCTAAAACCCTGTGACGGGTAAGTTTAGGGGCCGAGTTAGATTTAAGTACTTCGTACAAATTCATACGAATTGGCAACACGTAAAATAAATTTAGAAGAAATCGTATGAATTCGTACAAATTAGCCACCTCGTAAAATATGTACGAATTGCCTTGAGTTCAGGTTGAATTAATGTCACCCGGAATAGGTTTTTGTTTACGTAGTATATGTGTGTGTAGGCTTTCATATATAAATACACACATGAATGTATCTATTTGCTTTTGTTTATATATTAAATACGAAGAGTTTGCAAAAACAGATAACTTTTTTAGTTTCTACTAAAAGTACAGTACTTTAGTACTGGGACGGTGAGTTCTAAGAAGTGATGTAAACCAACATCATTTGTGCATTGAACAAGAATCAGATGTGACCTCGCCATTTCAACCAATCATAACCCGCCAGGAGCGCAGCCTAAATCCTGTTTACATTAAATAAACCTGCTCCCGAGCAAGTCATGACAACAAGTCCCGGATGAGTGTTGAAGAATCGAACGATCCAAGATCATGCGAAACCGTCAACAATCAAATACAGCTAACTTAGTTAGCAAGGTACGAAGAATGGACCCCAGAAGGATGGAGGATGTTGTGATCTCTCGAGTTCGATTAATCGCATACAAAATAGAAGAGGAATACGGTAAGTATTTATATTCCTATAATTTATATTATAAATAAATATAATGAGTCTATTTGTAAAAACAGATGAGCTGATTGAGTAAAGGGTATGAAAATGCCCTCACTCGCCATAATTTAAAACGCTATAGTGGACATATAATGGCGATGTACGTATGGCAATCCTACATGTCATTGGGGCTGATAGAAGCAAAAGGTCTTCAGGTAAATACAGCTTATAAAAGAAGTTGATACGATGTTTACACAGTATGTGTTTACACAGCGTTTTAAATCATGGCGAGTGAAGGCATTGTCACCGATAGTTCCTGGAACTATTTTAGACCCTACTCTCAATTAGGATCTGATTTAGTTCCTCAAAACGTTCCTGGATGTAAAATTGTTCCTAGTTTTGGGAAAAAGTGGGTAGTTCCCAAATTCGTTTGGGTATTATGAAATAGTTCTTGCAATGCAAAAGGCCCTTTTGATTAGGTTAAAAAAATATCTAAAACACAATAAAAACCTGACGATAAAAAATATGATTTTTTAAGATTTTGCAAATTTTGCAAATAGACTCTTTATAATATAAATTATAGGAATATAAATATAGACATGTAAATACATACTGTATTACTCTTCTATTTTGTATGCAATTAATCGCAATTAATTTTGACAGCATTTTAACAAAAACGTTAATAAAACTAAAATAGAAAAATGCAAGCTAATTCAAAATATAAACAAAAATTAAAGCAATTGACTAAAATAGTTAGCAACTAGCTAAAATTAGTGACACTAATAGTATAATTACCTTTTTTATAGGATAACAGTAGCTTGACTTTTTAAGTTGCAACTAATAGTGTGAAATATTTTTTTTATTATTGAATGCACAACTTTCTGAACAAAACGATTTATTTAAATGAATCAAACTCAACCAAAACAAGTTCGGACAGGTCAAGTATAAGAACTGGTTCAATTCACTGATTCTTTTGAATCTGATTCACACCACAGAAGTTCTATGCCTCGGTAAGTTTATTAATGATTAATTGCAGTGAATCGGTTCATATGAACAGTTCATAAATGAACAGTTCATAAATGAACCAGATCAAATATCATTGTGTATAGAAGTAATTTTAGGCCGACTTCCTTCATCCTAAATACTAGTAAAGTATCAACAAGTAACAATCAAAAATAGCTGCTTTGAGTTTTTTTGTTGTAAATAAAGTTGTAAATAAAACAAATTAAATACTATTTTTCTTACTATTACACCATCTCCAGGCTTCATTTCTACGTCTATATTCACGTTTAATGTGACTTGACTTTTCACTTTGCTGGGAAATGCACTTGTAATTTTTAAGTGAAAATAGTTTCTATGTTTAGCTATTCACTAACTTTTTTTTCCGTTTAACTACACCTTCCTCTAATCGACAGCCATTTAAAAGGCAGAGTAGCTGTGTGTTCTGACTAAATATTTTTCAAAACTACCCAAAATTGGGCACCCATATGCAAAGCTATAGCGTATTTCAAATGGTATACTTCTACGGTGCCGTTGAGTCGAATGCTGTTTACAGAATGCTTACTAGGTTTTGGATCAGAGCTAATGTGTTAGCAAAACACAGATCCTCACACTTACCTGCACCCCGCCGTGACAAACTCACTGCCATCACGATGTCGCACCTCAGCGGTGGCGGAAATGTGCGTCGCGTTTCCGTGTGTGTGTGTGTTGTGTTTGGAGGTGATTCTAGCCTATCTCGCATTTGGATCCTGTTCTGAAACCGCAGTACAGTTGAAAGACATTTCCTGATTTTAATCAAACAACATGTTTTTAATGACCGGCGTCCCAAAGCACCACAGCGCCATTTAAAATCCGCTGCCAAAACAGTCATTACGGCATTAACAGCGAATCAATACAGCGCAGGCCGGGTTCCAGGAGTCTTGAATCGATTCCAAAGCGGACAGCCGTTCCTTGTGGACCTCGGAGAACTTTAAGCCTGTAATATAAGAAACTTTATTAACTGAGAGTGAATTTCTCTTGGTACAGCTGACAATTTAATGAAAGTAGAAATATAAAGTTACATTGGCAATTCATAGGGGTGCACAGCTAAGAAATATAGAGATAAAAATTAATGCTGCAGTGAAAGAGCACTTGCATATGTTAATACCATGCTACTTCATTTTTGGCCTTATTCCTGGTGAATACTGTAATACGCTGAGATGATATTCCTGTACCATGGTATTTGCATGGTTTCTTTTAAGGTACTTTAAAAAATACCACTCTAAAGGTTTTAAAAAGACATATAATAGCATGGTATTTTTAGTATGTCTTTGTTAGTTTTATTGGAAAATTGTTAATGCATGTTTTTTTAATTTTCGGTAAAGTGGGAAGACTTAAACCAAATGATTTTAATTCATTTTAAATCATATTTTATATATATATATATACTGTATACATAGTGCATTTAATATTATTTAAAATTAATAAAAATATATTTTTAATAAGAATAATACTAATATGATGAATTATAATTATAATGTTAAATGTTAATAATTATTTCAATAATAATAATAAACATGTACAAATAATTAAATTAATAATTAATAATAGTGATTATAATTAATGACAAAGTTTTTAAAATATGAAAAATAGTTTGCTGCTTATTTTCTTTCTTTCTTTCTTTCTTTTTCAATTATAACACTAATAACAACAGACTGAAAAATATGTATTATTATTGTTATTATTATGTATTATTCAATTCTTGGAAAATTTTAATTTTAAATTATAATAATAATAACTACAACAACAACAGCCACATTCTAAAATATACCTCAATCTTTGGTCATAAAATAAATATCAATAAATGTTTTAATATTATTACTGCTACTATTACTACTAATACTGATACATAATTATGATAATTAAGTAATAAATAACAATTAATTAATAAGTTAACTTAATTTTGTTAATAGTAGTATGTTTTTTTTTTGATAAACTCTTAAAAGATATAAAAAAATAGTAAGTTTGTTTCCATAATAAGAATAAGAATAAGAACAGCAACAATAAACTCTCAAAAAATATTTCACAATGTTTTGGACATCATTTTAAAGTGCCTTTAAAATTTTTTTCTTTCTTTCCAACTATATTTTTCAAGCATTTTCACTTCCTTGCATTTTCAGAGAGAATCAATAAGGCGTCCAGGTTGTGACTGTTAGACAAGGTCAAACCAACAGAGGTAATTTGCATAAAAAACTGTTAGCAAAAACAGACCTAAGAGTGGAAAACGGTCACGTGAAACTTAATTATGACATTTTTGGCGCAAGAAACCTCGGCTAACATCAAAAGTGGACTTAAATGGTGTGAAATATAGCTCCTTAAATGCATCCGCATGACCCCTTAAGGTCACAGACATAAAAGGGGGGCTTGTTAAAACTAAAGACGGCCGTTGTGACCTCAAAACGAGACAGAACGATCTCGAGAGAGAGAGAGACAGAGGCTTGCAGTATGTTTGCACGACACACAGAAAAGTGTAGCGCAATAATTAGTCCTGACAGTGATGGATGTGTCAGCTTAAAGCTCGTGGGGTTTGTGCAAAGGCAAACACGTATAAACACAATGCTGGACATATTTGGTTATTCTAGTCCTGAAAGATGTCAGGCAGACAGATTTGTAATCAAAGTATATATAAAATTAGCATTTTCTTCTGCCGTCTGGTGTTTTTCCCCTCTATTTGAGTGGCTTTAAATGCACTGGAGATGATGAATATCGATTATTTTGCTCCCAGAGCTGCCTTACTAACGGCATACATCAGACTTTAATAAAATCCGAGATTTTGCCTTTCAGTTTGCTTTGTTTTCTGAATAAATGCCACACGCTGCCGCAGATTAAATTAACACAGGGAAATTTACATTTCTCCGGGGTGTCTAGCAGCCGTAAGTGCGTGTGCAAGAGTACAGGTCTGCGTTTCGGTGATAAGCTGTATTTTCTATATGAAATAGCTGCCGGCTATCAACTGCTGGTTTATAAGCATCCTTTGAAATGCTACTCAGTTCTGAGGGGAACTAAATTCTGACCGTAATTCACCTCGTGTTATGGAAATTCGCTCGCTGAGTCACATGAGCACGGAGTATTTTGTTACTTGAAGAAGGCGCATGAAAATTGAATCGCTAATGTGTTTGTTCTGTAGGTGCACTACCAAAAAAGAGATAATTTACCATGTTTTACATGAATAAACTGGTAAAGTACTAGTTTTACAAGGAAATACTATTTCTACTTAGTTTGTGTTTGTTTTACTATAAACTAAATCAATTGTGTATTCAGAAGAAAAAACATTTTGTATAGAAAACAGAGTTGATTTAACCATGATTTCGCAAAGTATTACCAAC
>JAUMHR010000035.1:635693-651729 GCA_032361145.1 Enteromius fasciolatus
AATTACATTTTAAAATATATTCACACAGAAAACAGTTATTTTAAATTGAAATAATATTTCACAATATTACATTTTTTCTGGATTTTAATCTTATAAATGCCTTGAGCATAAGAAACATCTTTAAAAACCATTACATATCTTACTGACCCCATATTTCTGAACGATAGTGTATATATATATATATATTTTTTTTTAAGTTGTAATCACAAATGTCCAACTTCTCAGTTGCACTTAAAAGCAGCATTAGTGGTTGTCATGAGAACTTAACATGTCAATTTTAATAAGGATCAAAGCTCACCTTTCAAAATGGAAACTAACCTGTTAGTTCCTCAGTGTCTTCAGGTTTGACTCTTCTCAGGAATGCTTCTTCAATCTTCATGTCTTCAGTCTCCTCTTTAATAAACGGCATATTTATAATAGTGCCAGGTGAATCTCCCTGCAGAGGTTGTACTTCCTTCGTCAGCTGAAAAAGTGCCAAAGGTGCAGATATTAAAGTTTTATTCAGCGGTTCAAATCAGTTTGTGCTCCTCTATAACTGTCTGGTTTGGATCAGCCATCAAATCAGATTTAAGAAGACTGATGCAGACGGTTATTACAGCAGAAAGGATCATTGGTGTGCACATGCCGATCTTCTGGACTCCGGAGTGAAGAAACAGGGAGGACACATCATCACAGAACCTTCCTAGATGCTACAGATCTCTGTGCACTAGAACATCCAGGCATAAAAATCTATTTTTCCCCCCTTGCCGTCTCCAGCTTGAACAGCTAACACAGGAATTACGCCGTGTTCTGTAATTCATTCTCCATCTCTAATTAAATGCATATGTAAAATCGTATAATTCATATAGCTGTATATAGAGAAACTATGCACAAATCGTCACATAAATATTCTGTTCCGGATACATTATTAATATTTATTGTTAAGTCTTCCTATTTAAATTTTCTCTGTTCTTATGTATGCACCAAATTGAAGCACCTTAAAAACCACAAATTCTTTGTGTTTGCGCACACTTGGCAAGTAAAGCTAATTCTGATTCACCATTTATTATGAAAACAATTTATTAAAAGTTGCCCTTCAATATCTGTTAGAATCAGAATTAGCTTCGTTTCTCCAAGTGTGCACAAACAAGCTGTTGTGTGTGTTTTTTTTAAAGAAGATCTTGTTACATATGCATACACACACACATATCTGACATGAAAACAGACACATTTAAATAGGACCTAATAAATAATAACGTTATGAATGCCTCTATGGCGTGCAGTGATTCGAGCGCTTCGAAACAGTGAATCATTCTGAGAAGCAATTGGTTCAATTGATTCGGAGTTACTTCAAGCTCCGTTTCTCCATCACTACTCGCCAGTGCCTACAGTCGTCCTTGAGGTAAACCGACTGACTAACATACAGAGTTAGAGACCGAAATGAAACACTTTTTTTTCTGCTTTTCCTCAAAGCCATAACGTTTATGTATGTTAGCTAAAGAAATTACTTGTTATTAAATGTAACGTTATAACATTTATCAATACTTGTTAAAACTGCAAAAACAATTCAACAGTTTACATCGATTTAATTATCTAAACTCCAAAATGCTAGAACAATTTAAAACGTTACCCTTTCTGCAGCAGAATCGAAACAGATGTAGCAGCACTGTGCAGCCTTCTAGCGTCATCACCAGATCAAAATAAAAGTCTCGTTTGAACGCTGTATGTCTAAAAGCATAGATATACATCTGTACACATATTTATATACATTACATTGATTCAGTAGTAATTCGGAATTGAACTCTTGGTTAAACTGTTAAACATTTTATACCGTTGGACAGTTTTAATAATGTTTCATGTTTTTTTATTTAGTTAACGTTACGACCAAACTTTAAGATTCAGCTTATAAACCCATCTCTCTCTCTGTGTGTGAGTAAAAATGCATACTTTTATTTTGGTCTGACGATATATGACGCCATAAGGCTGCGCTCTTGTGCATGTTGCGATGTGATTCTCATGGAGAAAGGTTTGTCTTTAAGCATTTACAGTGTTTAAAGTTTTACTAAGTTATAATATATAATTTGCAGTTAATAATTTGGTGGTTTTGGTACAAAAGGTGCATCTCGTTTCGCTTTCTCTAACGTAACGTTACCTCACGTCATTTAGACACTATTCAAGCCATATTCAATATTCATTTCAATATATTCAAACATTCATGTGTTTTTTTTTAAATTTATTAATTATTGTTAATATTTGCTGGAATTTTACTGTCTGGTAGAGTTTAACTCTAGCTTTAAATAAATACACCTGCACCAGCTGTTCGGGTTTTTTTTTATACTGAATAAAAAGGAACACCTCAATAGTGTAAAAATCAGTAAATTTTGAACTCAAAGGGCCATTGTTAGGCATGACATTAGTGCCTAAACCCCCCTTAAGAAGAAGAAGCACTGCCTTTCAAAATTCATAACATAAACATAACAAACCTCTTAAAACTTGGCATCTTTGGTGCAATGCTAAAAGCAGAAAGGTGCACAGTAGTAATGCTGTAATTAAATCATGGATATGCATTTCTAGAGTAAAGTAATAGCTTTGATCGTGGCTCAAAGTAGCAGTGTTGACAAGTTTGGGCATGTAAGCGCAAAAAAAAACGCTCTAGTCAAGAATCTTCAAAGCACCACTGATTGCAATATCGCTTAAGCAGAAATAAACTGGTTAAATTTTTGCCATTCAAAATATAAATGCATTAGTTATTGCAAATGTGGTGGCGTACATATCCTTTACCTTTTTCCTGAACGCAGAAGTAAGCCTATCGATGAGGGTGTGTTAATTAATTAATCGCCAATCATTTTCACTTTGACTTACCGCCATATGTGCTAATTTAGGAAGCTGATTGAGATACACCAAAAGATTTAGTTATTATATAAATCTTTATCTAAATCTTTTTAGAATTATTCTCATTTTAAATATGACAAACTCTGTGTGTTTAGACAAACTCCTGGTGAAGCAGCGGAGATCCACGACACGTTAAAAATGGCTTTTATTAAAGAGGAGTGTGAAGACATAAGGATTGAAGAAGTATTCAGAGTGAAACATGAAGATGCCGAGGACCAAAAAGGTAGATTTTCGTTATTAAAATGTCGAATTGAACTGAGTCGCATGCTTTCGTCTTTCATCTTTCATCAATTGGGTAAAACGTTTTGTTCTGATCAGGTTTGGTTAACATAATTGAAGAACACACAGCTGCTTCATTGTCCATTCGCATATGAAACTGAAACAAAAATAAGGGTTTTTGATAATACCGTTTTTTTAAATATAAATACAATATGTTTAAAATGGCTGGCTTACTGCAGGTTAAGCTATTGTAAGGCTTAAATAAGGTATGCTATAAACATTCAGTATGTTATAAATATGACATGATCCTCAGTATGTTTATTGCCAATTAGAAATTGTGCAGATTAAGTACATGTTGTGTAACGGCATCAGTCTTAGCCTAACTGATAATACAAAAATATATACACAACTTAAAAATAACTGGCGTAAGACCTTACTTTCTTATTACCAGTTCAGTTTGTTGTAGAAGTATTATAAAAATTAGTATAGCATAGTAAACCTGAACAGAAATGCCAATTCCACATAAAATGCACTTCTATAATCTGCTTAAAGTGTATTTTTATTTTCAGCACTTTAAAAGTGCTGTATGTAGGATTGACACCGAGTGGTTGAACTAGGTATTGCAGTTCAATTCAAAATATTGGAGATGTTTTTTTTTCAGTGTTCCAGTGTGCCAAATGTATTTAGTATGTAACAAGAGAAATATGAAATTATTAAAAGTGTAACTAATTTAATATATATACAGAGAAAGTTTCCAAATAGCACGGTTGAAACGGGAGGCAGTGGCATTATGCATTTAGATTCTTTGACATAAGGCACTGATGCAGAGTCAATGCAGACGACACTGATCTGACTACAGTCAGACTTATAATATCCAAAAAACTGCCATACTGGCGAGATGAATTTTCCTCTTTTATTTACGATGTCCTCGCTCGCTTCAGCACTCATTTTCTGTTTAAGAAGAGCAATCCGGCAGAACAGCGCGAGACAACGATATGGCTCAACCAAACGTGATACTGTTACATGATTGGCTGTTAGCGTATCACTTCCTACGTTGTTAGGTTACCAGAGAGCGAGTGCCTTTGTTAATGCAACCAAACTAGCTTTGCTACCTCTGTTTTCTATTGATGGGAAGTTCGGATCATCTTACAGACTCGTTCCTTTGAGTCTCGTTCAGCAAAATGAGCAAATCTTTTTTCGAGTCATCTTGTTCATTCAAAAAAATAAATAAGTATAAATAAAATGTTTTTCCCTAACACCTAGTAGATACGTACGCACGCGCTGATCACACTACAAACAACACAATACTGTAATGCTATAAGAAATTTAAAAAAATGATTAATTCATTGTTTACCTGGGTCTATGATTAGCTCACCTCACGCAGTTGGAGCCCGATAGAGAATTGATTAGGTAATCTCTCGAGTCGTTCGTTCTTTTGGCTTATGGGGCTATCACGTGATGAACGAACGACTCAAATTTGACTTGATAGATGACCTAATCAATTCTTTTTCCGGCTCTGACTGCCTTTGATAGGCTTATGGAGCTATCACGTCACGTTATGAAGAAACGATTTGACCCCAAATACTCAAAACAGGTGAACTAATTCCAATAAGGACGTTTCGCAATGCGCATGCACGACTGAACGAATTACTCCCTGAGATGACTCGTTCTTCCCAAGTCACATTAAAGATTTGTTTCAAATGATCGAATCGTTCAAGAAAGACCCATCACTACGGTGTGTTTTTTTCCGACAAAGAAAAATATTGAACGTTTTATCGAACACATTTTTTATTGATATCGATCACGTGCCTATCGCGATACATATCGTTATCGTTTTATCGCCCAGCCCTATTTTCAATCAGCATGTCTGCCGTTTTTGTTAAGATCAGTGCAAATCGACCCATATTTGTATACAGCAAACAAAAAAATGTGAGGACATTTCATAAAACGTTGTTTTAAAAAAAAAAAAAACCTGTACCTGAACTATAAATCATAAAAATCATTTGCTGAATTTTAAAAGTTAAAAGTAGGGTTGGCCCGATATGTGTCGATTGATATATTCATGTGCATTTCATAAGTAATGATCTTTGGTTAGTGGTAAATCTCCATCACCTGTTTTCAAATCATTCACAAATCATGTGGCATAAAACTTTTAGAGAGCCAAAATTGTAGATAGAAAGTTGGATTAACACTTCTCTAAAGGGCATTTTGAGTCTTTTAGCTTCTATTTTTTGAATGTGATGTTGGATATGCTACAACAGGTAAACATGTCAGCAGCATGGACACACATGTATGGCAAAAATGATTCTAGAGTACCAGTATGTAAACTCTGGCAACAAGCCACTTCTTAATGTTTCAGCCGAACAAAGAACTTAACTCTCAGCAGTATAATTTGTTTGGTTACCCATATTGAGTTCTGGAAACGTCATCTTTGCTTTTGATTTTGGTACAAAAAAGTTAACTTCAGTGGCTCACTGCTATCTATCTGACTATCTTTAACATAATTATATTTTTTTTTTATGTAATCAAGATAAACTTTTTATTCTTTCAGCCACAGTTGAGAACTCTCAGAAGGCTTACCAAGATGCTTTTGAGATAAGTAAGAAGGAAATGCAGCCCACACACCCAATACGGTTGGGTCTTGCCCTCAATTTTTCCGTTTTTTACTACGAGATCCTTAACTCTCCTGAGAACGCCTGTCAACTCGCTAAGACGGTTGGTATCTCTTTAAACACTAGAAGCATAAGGGGCCATTCACACAGGACAAATTCTTGCATTTGACAAAATTTGTACAGACTTGTTTATAGAAATTCCAATGTTTTTAAAGGGTTACTCCACCCCAAAACTAACATTTTGTCCTTAATCACTTAGCCCAATGTTGTTCCAAAACCATAAAATCTTTGTTCATCTTTGAAACACAATAAAAAATATTTTAGATGAAAACCGAGAAGTTTCTGACTTTCTGTGTTATTGACCGCCATAATGAACACTGTCAAGTAGGGCTGGGCGATTTAATCGTCGATTAATGCATGCACATCACGTTAGTAAAGCCGGTTCTCTGATTAGCGCTAAATCTCAATCAGCTGTTTTTGAGATGCGCTGCAGTTGATACACAGAGCCGTAGATCACTGAGGAGCTACGCAATTTTGCGATCAAAAACGACATATCAGACATGTGTAGGGTTAGGTTGTACAGTATGTACTAATGTTGTGTTGGGAATATGCATATCAGAAGTTCAGTATTTTAATCTATTTTATTGCTGAGTTTCTTTGAAATTTTTCTCTAAGTGTATCAATAAAAAATAGAAAGCTTTAAGAATTTCTGGTATCATTCTAATTTTTCTAATTACAGTATGTGTCGGGTTGGTCTTAAACTTCACACATAATGGTCTTAAAAGGTCTTAAAAAGGTCTTAAATGTAACTAACTAAAACCTGCAAGAACCCTGTTTAATATGTTGTAAAATGTTATGTATTTCTGTGATGGCAGAATGATGCTGTGTCACATAATCCTTCAGAAATCATTCTAATATATTGCTTTATTGGTCAAAAAACATTTAATCAATGTTCAGATCAGTCATGCCGCTTCTGTTCTTCTTGTTGAAACCAACACACATTGTTTAGGCTTGTTTTGATGAGTGGAACTGTAATAGAAATCTTTAGTAACATCATAAATGTCTTTGCTACATTCGGTAAATTGAATGTGTCCTTGCTGAATAAAACGAATCATATGTTAATAAGTGTGATTTAAACCTCTATTTGCAGTTTGTCAGTGGCGCTAAAGAAATCTGCTTCACACTGTGGAGAGGAGGATACTGGGCCGATTTCATCAATCCACTGTCAGGGAAAGCTGTAAGTATCCGTCCAAACAGATAAAAAATTCATGTATATCCGTCCATAAAGCGACTTCATAAAAACCCTGAGTGTGTTCTGCTGCAGTTCTTCGGCGATCAGATGCCGGACTCTATTCTCCAGCAGAGCGCCGAGCATTACGCTGGCTTTCACATTGAGGACCTGGCGTCCTGTACGCTCATACGGCACGTCTTCAAGGGGACGTCCACGTTTGTCTTAACGCTCATCACTAACGCACCTTCCAACAGTCTGATCATGGAGAAACTTCAGGGACACTCCGGCACCTCGGAGGACAAAGACTGATGGACGACTGCAAAACCTACCCCAATAATGTACTGTATAGAAGAGGTTTTTAAATACACACTTGCTGGCTGTGACGTTACAAAAGTTACGAGCCACACACACAGCAAAAATGCTAATTTATTTAACCAAAAAAATGAACACTTACAGTACAATAAACACGTTTAAATTTCTGATGTGAATCTACATGGTGCTCCACAAAACATCAGCAGCCTTTGAGAGAACGTACTGTCGGTAAAACGTCGTCTAGAGTCGGGACATCTGAAAGAGAAAACACAAACCAACTAGTGCCGCTTGTTTTTTTGTTTTTTTTTTAGGTGAACAAATCATTGATTTTAGTTCACTGGAATACTGTTCATTTCAGTCTAACTGATTCTTGTCTTGTTGAATGTGAATAAAGTTGGTTCTTACCCAGCGTTTGCAGAAGTTCCAGGATGAACGAGTGGAAAACTGGAAAGAATTCCTCGTGTTCCTTCAGCTTCACGATGATACTATGAAATAAAAACACAAACTTTCTGTTCGCTTGTGTTAAATCGGCAGCGGTTTCCAAATGAACGGCGCCTTTTTTTGTGTAAATTGTTCGTGAAACTCACTCCTGCAACTTGACAAAGCAATCGCGTATTCCTGAGTTCAAGTGAAACTTTTCAAAACATTCTTTCACAAACCAAACCCATAAATCGTATGTTTGTACTTTATGATAAAAAACAAAACTCATGTTGATTTCTATGTAAACTTTTTTTTTTAAATTTAAGTTGTGTAGTTTTATTGATTGAGACCAAGATTGACCAGTGAGTTTATGTCAGCATTAACTTAAATCAGCAAATACTTCCAAAAAAAGAAGAATTGAATTGATTAGGTAGGATACAAAAAGTGTTAACATTTATACATAAATATGGCACAAAATGTTGATAAAGTATAACAGCATGTGACTGTTTTGCCAATTACTTTCTTTTTTTTAATTGCCTGAAAAACCACCACATGCGATTGTATATTTTTTTATTTTCTTTTTTTTTTTAAGCGATACATTTTTATTAGCGGTATTTTCAATTCGCAACTTTAATTTGTGCAATTGGTAGGGTCATGGAACCGCAGCTACAGACATCTCATTTCCACAATGACCAGCTTTTAGATGGGAGTTAAATAAATCACTGCATGACTTTCGCAAATCTTTACAATTCTATTTTAACGCTAAAAGATAGTTGCGTAAGCTGTTAGTAAATGTGGTGTAAAAATTTAAAATTTATGCTGTAATAGTTTTCATTTACTGAAATAGATAAATGCTTTTAAAAGGTTAATGATACGTAATTTACATATTGAACATTTAATTAAATTTCTAAATATTTTAGAAACCAGTTACATAAAATCAAGTATTGAATTTAAATGTAAACTTACACAAGCAGTTGGTCACACTTTAAAATAAGGATCAATTCATTAATATTTTAATATACATTTATAAAATTTCATGCTGAATAAACAATTATTTAACAACGAACAAAAGTACAATTAAGCAAATGCTATTAAGACTTACTAGTTCATTATTAGTTCATGGTAACTAATGCATTAATATGAACATTATTAATATTTAAACTAACAAATTACATGAAAAAAAATAAAGCATACATTTCCACATGCCATTCTTGCATACATTGAAGAACTGAAGTCAATTCAGTTTGTACACAAAGGTCAGTTAATAAGCATAAATTTACTAGATATCATAAAATAATTCATTGTTAGTGCATGACACCTATGGGATTAACTAATAATAATTAATTGCATATGGCTATTTCTGATCGCTGATTCATGGAACTTAAAAAAAAAAAAAAAAAAAATACTTTTGGTTAAGTATTAGGTATCATCATGAAATATTGAAAAGCTTAAAACGTAAGTATTTAGGTTAGTTGCCGAAGAATTTGAGAATTACAGCATTAACTGATATTAGTGAACATTACAGACATTGAGCACAAAGACAAACACTGAGAGGGACGTACCTTTCAATGTCACTGCTTTCCAGAAGGCTGTAGAGCTCCTGACCCGCCGCGCTTCCTGACTGCGACACTACCGCAGATACCTTGTTGACGACCTCGCTAGGGGGCGCTTTATCATCTAGATATAAGAGGAAGGTCACATATGTCTGTGAGAATTATGAAACCCTCCAAAGATGTCTCGGCATATCTCATATCTCAATACCCAAGTCCAAAAGATCTCTGAGGTTCCTCATGGCGTTGTTCATCTCGCCCAGCTTGGTGTAGACCTCGTTCATGCGAGGGTAGATTCCCGTCAGCGATGGAGCGTCGAAGAGTTTCTGGAAGTGTGCGACCATAGACTCCAGGGTGTGTCTGGTGGGGCTCCGCAGAACCTGAGGAGCATCGTGAGCATCTTCAGCCGATAGATCTTTCAGCACACTCAGGGAAATGTTGCTTTCAGGAGACGTACCTTGTCGTCTGATGCCGTCTCATCGAGCAGAGTGTCGACGATGAGCATCAAGTCATCCACCCGCACAGGACCTGAAGGAGCGGTGATGCTGCCCTCTGGCTGCCATGGCAACAACCTCTTCTCCAATCGGACGAGGGTACGATGAAGATCCTAATGAACCAAACAAATTTTTGTTTTGAGCTTTGCTTCATACCAAGTTGACAGTGTAAATTGTACCATTTTGTTCAAACGTTGGAAGTTTTTTGTGGGAAAAGTTTTTTAGTTTTTACTTTTAGTTTCTATAACAGTTGAAATCTGAGTGGGGAAAACTTTTCAAGTGCAAATTCTGGTAGCGTGGACTACCGAAATAACAGAATTTTGTCAGCAAAAATTGGGCAAAAATCAAATTTAACTTGTTAATCTAAGTTGCATGTAGATTTTGCAACAGGTTCAACCATTTCCATAGATATCTGTTGAAATTACTGAATTTTTCATCAAGAAATTGACAAAAAAAGATAAATGTGATGCCACCTTTTGGCATCCCACTTAAAGACAAACATTTTGCCTGTGAAATTTCATATGTAAAATGTGACCAGGGCTGCGTTCTCCGATAACGTTGTCTCTTAGCGCGCTACGAAGACTCAAAAGGTACACCTTAACTACAGTTATACCTTTCCTACGTGTGTTCGCCGAACTATACCTTAGGATGTTGCTTAACGTAAACCTAACCTAAGTGCGACCTTAACAGGTGCTGTCCATTGATATCGAGGCATCGATGATCGATTATGCGCTCTTTCCTTCACAGCGGTATAGGAGAAGTATTGAGAAAACAATGTTCTTTGTAAAGAAGCGTTTTAGAAATAGTACAAACTGCATTTATCGCGGTTAATTTAAATATGAACATGCAGAAATAAATACGTTTATGTGTTTATAATCATAAAAGGGAGAAAAGGGGATTGGGTGCTAAGAGGGGGTCTCGCCCAGGGAGTAATTCAATGTAGAACCACCGCTGCGAGTGTCCGCATAACGGTCTCCAAAAAAATTGCACAATTTTGCAAGCGCTGCCATAGTTTTCGGTCAAGTGGTTCGCCAGCTGATGTGCTTTAGGGTAGCAATTAAAAAAGCTAACAACCATTAGTTTATGAAAACACTTCCATTCACTGGGTGTAGGCTATAACAACTTATGTATTTTATGTTTAAAAATTTAAAGTAAAGTAAAAATGTAAATTTAATACTAAATCAGATTTTATATTAAATGCTCATTTAAAGTGTTATGTTAAACTGCGATGTAAAAAGCTTTTTGCGTATTGGTGGTCACGTCAGCAGCAATAAGGTATATCTAAGAGCGCTCCAGACCAACCTTACGAACGAATGACTTATAGAAGGTATACTTAACTAAGAAGGTTTCGGAAAACAGGCGTCAACGATAAGGTACGTCTTAAGGTACAACTTAAGAACGACGTAGCATTAAGGTGGTTTCGGAGAACGCAACCCAGGTCTTTAGTACTGTCATCAGTAGCATAGCAATATATATTATTCAGTTACAGATTTCTGTTGGTCAATGCGCCAAATCTGCCAGTTGCGAAATCTATATTGGGAATTTTTCACCCTCACTTGAAATACTGAAATGACAACATTTCACACAGAACAATACAAAATAACCGAACTACGCTCATTGCTATTTTTCCAAAAATAAAAGGGTCCATTGTCAGTTATCAGTATTGTATGCAATGTATGAAGCCCTTCTCACACACAAGTCACTTTCAAACCAATGTTGATCTAGGTGGCGAATCTGTTATCAACTTAAACAAGCTGCGAAATCGGCAAAATCTCAATTGCACGGATTCCTATTCAGACAGTAATAAACATGACAGTTACATTCTTCCCCGAAGATTTGACTCACTGCTAGAGAGGTTAGCTGTCGGCTCCAAACCTCCAGGGTGGGAACAATCAGCTCAAACTCCGCCTCCCTGCTGAGCTCGAGGTTGGTTTGCGCGCGCTGCCTCAGCAGACCCAACGGAGCCCTGGGATTGGTCAAGACTGCAGTGATGTCATGCAGGATCTGTAGATTAAATTCAATTGTGATGATGTCAGAAATGCGACAGCCACATTCCGAATGGAACTGTCATTTCATCACGAGCTCGTTCCATAAAGTTTAAGTTGTGTAATTTATTACGAGATTTTTCGTCTCCGTTTGTTTCATGTAGCTCATTTGTCACATTGAAGACAGTTGACCTCATTGGGGATAATGACAAGTTGACAGCGTTTTAGAAAAGGCTTTTAGTTCATATTCGATGTGTATATTAGGATAGCGAAAAATAGTATGCTATTCTAAACTGTGATAATTATCACCTTCTCCAGCTTGAAGGCAGATTCGACTTGTTTGCGTTGAACTTTCACAGCAGAAGTGAGATGACTGACATCTTGCACATTGAGTTCCTTACAAACATCCTGGAAAACAACCAGGCTTTTTAGTATAATTGAGATACTGTAGTAGCTTTTACTGATATTTTAAAGGGTTAGTTCACCCCAAAATGAAAATTTTGTCATTAATTGCTCATTTGTTCATCTTCGTAACATCTTGCGCAAAGAATATTCTCATAGCGTTGAGCCACTGATCTCATGTCCTGTTTTAGCGATGTATTTACTACGTTTCTGGATCTGGGATCATTTCAGTTGTGTTGCTGTCTATGGAGGGTCTGTCTGATTTCATCCAAAATATCTTTGTGTTCTGGAGATGAATGAAGGTCTTACAGGTTTGGAATGACACGAGGGTGAGTAATTAATGACACAATTATAATTTTGGGGGGAACTAACCCTTTAAATTGAACAAAAGAGTTTTAGATTGTAGTTTTATCTTTACATACCATAAGGAGTCTCTTGCAGTTAGAGGTATCCAGACGCTGGATGCCGGTGTTATCTGTGTTTAGTGTCTCTGCCGAGTCCCGTGTTTCGAGTGCTTGAGATGATCTGTTTAACAAGTAATCCATTAGCCTAACTCATTATAAGAACTGTTCGTTCATGTCTGATCTTACCTGATGTTGCTCTGCTGAATGATCCGATCCAAGCGTCTCAATTGATGTTTGTAGGTTTTCATTTCTTTTATGGTGGGTCTAAAATGTGTAACATTAAAAACATCAGCAACTATAAATATATACCAATAGTAAGAGCTACAAAACTCCACTATCAACCTGGACTCCAGATCTTCTTTCAAGCGCTGGATTTCGGTCCTGAGTTCTTCTCGCTGAGCTTTGGTCTCCTTCAGCTGCTCCTGGTATGACTGGAGACGAGCAGAATCACGTTTACATGTCAAGATGGAGAATAGATATCAAGTATTTCTCATAGATACCTTTAAAAGGGCTTTATAGTTAGAAGACGTGTCAGTGGTGGAGATCTTTTGGGAGTTTGAGGAGTCCTTCTCTCCAGAGCTACTTTTATATAATCTGCAGGAAAAAATGACGCTGATGTTAGAGGAATTTACATTTACTGTAGAATTAAAATGGATATCTTTCATGCACTTACTTTAGTTCATTTCGTAGCTGTTGCATTTGGGACTCGTACATGTCGATGATGTCCAAAATCCTTCAGAGGAACAATAACAGGGTCAGCTTTTACAAGCACAGTAAGAAACGTGACCCTGGACCATAAAACCAGTCACCAGTCAAGCGGGTATATTTGTAGCTATAGCTAACAATACTGTACAATGTATGGGTCAAAAGGATTTTTCTTTTGTGCCAAAAATCACATGAAGATATTTTGTACATTTACTGTTGTGAATATATCATTTTTTCGCACCGTCAGATTCCAGATTGTCAAATAGTATATTGGTAAAATATTGTCCGACCCTAACAAAGCTTTTTAATTCAGCTTTTACATGAACTTATAACTTTAACTTATAAATCTCAATTTCAAAAAATGTACCCATATGACTGGATTTGTGGTCCAGGGTAGATAGATAGATAGATAGATAGATAGATAGATAGATAGATAGATGATAGATAGATGAAAATGGAGAAAATTTCTAGTCAATAAAAATAAAGGTTCTCAAAAATAAATTATATATATATATATATATATATATATATATAATAAAAAATAATATAAATAATATAATTAAATTAACAAGTTTTTGAACAATTCTAAAATTCAATAAAATGTTAAAATTATATTTACAAAATATTAAAATAGTAATAAAACAATTGAAAGATTTGATAATTGTAATTGAATAGTTTATTAAATAATATGAATAAAAATTATTGTCCTTATAATAAATAACTAAATAAACACTTAAGACCAGTGATTAATTCATTTGTAACTTTTTTTTTTTTTTTTTTACATTTTGGGAGAAAACAAATCCCCCTAAAATATAATAATAATAATACAATCCATGGCGGAGTTACATTTGGCTAATGACTTGGAGTTTATTACAATGATTAAATAAGTCTAATTTAATTTAAATGATAAATAAAATTAAGTCAACCACAGCAAATAAAAAAAAATAAATAAATAATAATATTCAATAGAAAATTTTCTACGAATTTCTTGCATTCGTTTTTATGAATTAAGCATTTAACACAAATAACGCAGCATGTTTTGAGACAGCTGATTATAATTCGTGCCAATCCCATGATCCTCTCCGGCACTCACTGCGGGTCGGTGCTGGAGTTGAGTCGGGCTGATCTGCGGTGGATCTGTTGGAAGGCCTGGTTCTGTCGGGACACGCGTCTCTCCTCCTCCCTCACGGCGTACTGGAGCTTCTTCTGCAGCTGAGACACCTGCTCCTTCTCCTGAGACAGCTTCTTCTCCAGAGACTGACAGCGCTTCTGCAAACACACATCCAACACTACAGCCCCTGACACCCAGAGAGCAAATCATTCCACGTCTTCACCGCACCAATACCTCCGCATCTCTCTTCTCCTGCTGCAGCTGCTGGAACTGGCTGTGCTGTTGGGCCGCTTTACCGATGTACGAGTCCTCAAGGTCTTGAACTTTGACCTTCACCCCATCCAGGATGCCCTCCAGCTCGGCAGCCCTCTGAGACTGACGGGCGGCCCGCGTCTGATGCTGCTGCACTTCCTCTCTGAAAACCACACAGGCATCTTTACGCGCGTTTTTTTGCATTAGCTGTGTTGTGGAATGAGCGGGGAACAGCTGATCTCATCTCCTGCGTTATATTACACTGCAGCAGATGGGCAGCCCTGCCGCTCTCCAGGGCTTTACATTATTGAGCGTGTGCTGACAGAAGCGACATGTCCAGGAGACGTCCCGGGAGATACCACAAGTGCTAAACAGTTCAAATATTAAAGAGTCATTTGAATATCTATGCTGAAATTCCAGTAAAGAAAGGAATGACACATTTCACCCCTAAATAAGACATTACAGTATATCTTGTATATCTATTACATTAGGTTTTTTTTGTTTTTATGACAACTGAGCACATTTAACTCTAATTCTAATTACAGCAAGACATAAAAATGACAACATAGTGTATATACAATATCGTTGCATCTTGTTTAAAACTGTGAACAAGATTATATATTTATTCATTTATTAGGGATCATGAAATTAATTTGAATAAACATTACATTTTCTGTTTCTCAAGGTTTCGACTAATTAAATAATGGCCGCTATTTACATTATAGGCCTATTCAAGCATAGTGACAGTGAATTTCTGAAAGCTAGACTCACTTTAGTTGGCTGTTGGACTGAATGAGCTCTTGAATTAGACCTTGTCTTCTTTCAGAATCTGACAGCATCGTCTTCAACATCAGCCGTACATCAGATGCAGACTTGCGCTCCAACAAAACCAACTCTACAGACAACAAACACAGAAATGCTCGTCAAAACTGAAAACCCTTTTTAATTATTTAACCAAAATCATGACTGATATAGATATTTAAAAGTAATAAATACAGTTTTATATAATAGATATAATACATTATATAATTAATTAATTAAGCACATTTACCTCTAAAATTAAAATCGTAGAAAAACATAAAATATATATATATATAATTTTGTTTAAAACTTTAAATCAACATACATGCAATTTAAAGTCAGGATAACATATTCAATTATGTAAAAACTTTATATTTTATTTATTTATTTTTTATTTATCTATTATTGTAGCGCTGTCTAATGATTAATTTTAATTAATCCAAATCCAAAATAAAAGTTGTTCACATAATATGTGTGCACTGTGTATATTTATTATGTATATATAAATACTTACATACCTTTATATTTTGAAAATATTTACATAGATATATTTATAGTCATGTAATTTATATTATATATATAAAAATATTTTTATATACAACAAATATTCATCAATACAAAAAATCAAACATTTTATTTAACCAAAATCATGAATTATATATATATA
>JAUMHR010000035.1:673588-687446 GCA_032361145.1 Enteromius fasciolatus
GATTTTTCTTTCTATATTTTTAGCTTTTCATATAAAATGTAGAACTTTTTTTTAATTAATTAGATCAATGTTTAATAGTTTTGTTTTTATTTTTATTTAACAATATCATCACTTACACAGGTGCACATGAATATAATTTATATTATGCTACTAAATCAAACCAAATTAAAATATTGTCAGAACCAAACATTTTATCAGTTGCTAATTTTACAGCAAAGAAAACTATCAAATGGTCTCTTTTTCAGCACGATTTCTCCAAACGAGCCATAAATAGCTTAGGAAAGGTGTGCCTTGTGCCGTCTCCTCTGTTTGATCCTTCTGAACTTCCTGGAAAGAAACCTGCCGCATTGATGATAAAAGAACAGAAAGAACAGCCTATCTTGACAAAGTGAGAGAAGCCTGTCAGGACATGTTCAGCCCATATTTCACCACAAAATCAAAAGAAAAAAGTATGAAATTATATTTTGCATAGAGAAAAGTAAGCATATTTTTAGCACCATTAATATTCATTGAATTGACACATTAAAACATATCAATTAAGCACATTTATTGTTTTGAATGGTCTAAGTGTAAAAGAAAAAAAGTAAAAAAAAAAACAAAAAAGTTACATTTCTAAATGCTTCAATTTCTTTAAGCAATAAAATCCTTTTCTGATTTTGGAGTGAAATATAAAATGCATAACATAGAGATTGACAATTCATGGCGTCTGAAATTAGTTTTGAGAGCTTTTTGTGACTTCCAGATGGACGAAGGATGAATGCAAATGTAAAAGAAACGCACTGTCCTGATAAACAGCATCAACATCATCTTGGTTCGATATACTTAGCAATCAGAGCTCGCCGCCGCTCTTAACGTAACGTGCAACTTATTCCATCTGACTGCTGTTGCTAATTAAACACTAGGCTCGGAAAGAGCTGGGACTCTACATTAGACCGCTCTTTGTGACAGCTCGATACACTTATATGTGATTACACCGCAGATTTCTCCTCTTAATCAAATCTTTGTTTCACAACTGCCTCTCATATGATTACGGTAAGATGCTGCGATTGTGTCTGTGAACGCTTCCTCTTGCTGCAGCGAGAGCTCTACAAAACTCAAAGATGCAAAATAACCTAAACGCACTGCTTTGAATCTCTCCAAAACGTGTGTTTTGTGGCTTTCGCTTCACATATATTAGATCTGAAGATTATTTGTATGCTAGTGTACACTTAAATGTTATTTTGTGCAATTTGCATACTGTCTTTCATGAAAGGAAACACTAACATATTCCCAACTAACAAATTATCTGCAACATTGAAATGTGCTCCTAAAGTTTATTTCAAAAATGTAAATTGCTCAACAGCTGTGCTGAAAGAAAACAAAAAGGCAAACGTCTGCATTAGCGCCCCCTGTGGCAATGCTGAGAATGCATTATGAATATCTGGCACAATTCTGGACATGAAAATGCATGAAATCAAACTTTTTCAAAGCATTTGTGGGCACAAGCTTGTGCAGAGTACATTTCAGGCTGACGCTTTGAGTTTAAAAGCCTTTAGAGAGCGCTCACTCACCTAGATTGATATGCAGGGCCAGTCGGCCCTTATGCAGCTCTAGGGTGATGTAATCGCCTCTTTGTCCCTCTCCATGCACAAGGACCCCATCCGCACGCTGGCTCTTAAACCGTAGAGAGATGACGTCTTTCACAGTGCTCGTGGACTTCTGATTAAACCGGTATAGCAAAGAGCTCCTGCCGTTGAAGTCTGCAACATCCGACTCTGAGAAACGGAAGAGGAAACAATGTATACGTTCACATTATTTTTTAAGCACATAACAAATAAAAACCAAAAAGAAAAAAGTAAAACAAAGTTCAAAGTGCAAAAACAAACTGTAAAAAATAAAACAAAAGCACAACAAAACAAAATAACACAATAACAAAAACAAATAAATAAATAAAGCAAAACAAAGCAAACAACCAAACAAGCTAACTAAAACAAAAAAAGTAAAAACAAAGCAAGACAGGGTGAATCAAAGCAACAAAAATAAACAACAACAATAAAGTTAAGTAAAAAAAAACAAAGTTCAAAGTGCAAAAACAAAAACAAAATGTAAAAAATAAAACAAAGCACAACAAAGCAAAATAACACAATAACAAAAAAAAGAAATAAGTAAAGCAAAACAAAGCAAACAACCAAAAAAGCTAACTAAAACAAAAAAAGTAAAAACAAATATCAACAAAAATAAAGTTAAGTAAAAATAAAATAGCCCTTGAGCTCCAGTAAAACACTATCAAAGTACAAAGGGAGGTAAGAAGTACCAGAATGATAAACAAAGTCTGTCTTAAGAGTAAGGGTCAGTTTCTTTTATATTTTTTACCTTCACTTTAAAGAAATATTTAAGGAATATGAAGCCTGTCTCAAAGCAACCCTTCAGAACAAATTCAACCCTGGGCAGCAAATGCAGAAATGTGGATTTTGACCCGGGCTCAGAGTTCAGACATTACATGTTTGCTCTCTTTCTCCATCTCTCTCCTCTCCGGATGCCGGAGTGCGAGAGACTGAAGCTAACTAGCCGTGACAAGCAAAGCCTCGCAAAGAGCTCGGAGCCGTCTGCTGAATATAGAACTAACACAGAGGGTCCAGGAACATCAGCAAGCACAATGAGGCCGAGTTAAGATAAAGTGAGGAGATCAGATGAGAATGTGTTTGTTTTTTTTGCTTTTTTATTGACCAAGTTGCCATCTTGATGGAGGCGCAATGCGTGTCAAGATGCACCGATAAGGAAATAAAGCTTTATCTCAAAGTCTTTCAATCAAACAGGCACAACAATAATCACCTAATAACCATAGAGGTTATATAAATGATGACCTTGAGAACTGAGGCGATAGAGAGAAAAAAAGTGGTAAACACTGCCAGGTTTATGGGGATAAAAAAACTAATGCATATTGTATAATCCTTCCTGAGGGGAAAGAACAAAAACAATGAAGTTCAAACTCACGACTGCATCTGAACTCAGCCAGACGGCTCGCTAAACACAACACACGGTGGATTCACGTCATGATTGAATAATTTATTATTTAGGATTGTAGATGGCAAAATAAACTTAAATTATTTCTGAATATATTACAGCTTGCATTAAATCTGGGTCCACAGAAATGACTAAATTGATAGCATTCAATGCTGATGCTGTATTTCTTGCTCATCTCTTATATTTCTTATGTATTTAAATTTCGTTAACTGAAATAATGCTAAATATATAAATATATATAAAATCACTAAAATAATTAAAAACTAAAGTAGAAATGAACTATTTGAACCAAGAAACTATTATAAAAGAAAAACTAATAAAATAATAATAAAAAAAAACTATTAAAAATTTAAATAAATGTTCAATTAAAATATTAATAAAGACTATAATTATACATAAATAATTAATATAGCAATACAGTCAATCTCAGATGGATTATGTAGAAATATGAAATATAAGTGTTTGGGATTGACATTTAATACTGACTTAAAATATATTTAAAATATGCTTTGTATTTCATTGACGTCTTTTTGCTGTTTATAAAATGCTACTAATGATGAAGGATTAAAGAAATATACACTGCAATAACTATTATTATTAATAAGAACGAATAATGTTAATATTAGATTACTAAAATAGTACATTTATATAAAATGTATAATATTTGAAATATTATAGCTATTATAGATAATTATTATAGATATACCTGTAATAAAAAAATGTAAAAAATAATGTAATCAGCAATCCTGATCTTGACAACCCATGTTATCAGACTCAGAAGAAAAAAACACTCTATTTTAAATCAGAAGAAAAAAAAACACTCTATTTTAAATCATTTTGGTTTCCAAGAATTTTACCAATCACTCAGCACAGGAAATGTGGGTGAAGAAGGTTTATATTCCGTGTGGGCCGGCTTGCTTAAGAGACACACACAGTTGCCCGCAAACTCAAAATTAGACCTCATCTGTGGATCTCTTGGCGGCATCAACACAGCGGTGCTCCAATGTGAATTAATGACTCTACAGAGACGCACACACACACTTATGCTCTTGCTACACACTCCCCATTTTAGACATACACACACAAACAGTTTACACCACGAAGCCACGGCCTTAAATTGCAGTTAGGAGCAGAGGCGCTTGACAGATTTAAAACTAATTGACTTCAGGAGCATTTCAGCAGTGCATGAATAAGGCCAACGCACCACAGAGGACGTCCAGTTTATCCTACAGAAGACAAATATGAATAGAGACCATGTGCTATACCGCACGAGTGCATCCACTTCCTTCCTCTCTCTTTTTAAAGACTTAGACATGTTTGAATTCACATTTTCTGTTACATGTTTGTCCTGTTTTTTTTTTTCCCCTGGAGTTCGGTTAGCAAACATGTTCATATGTCCCTTGTGCTCACACAGCGGCGCTCTTTTGGAATGCAAGCCGTGCTAACGCTGATGCTAACCTGCCAGCGTTCTGACTTTGAGAAAGCACTAGCGTCTCCGTTATCAAACCCTATTACTGAAATACTGTGTGGTCAGCACCCACTTATCATGTTTGATCAACACGGTAAACCGAGTCGCCCCCTTCGGTGTCACATTCCGCCCTATCTCGTGAAATTAACGTTTAGAGAATAAACATGGTGGTGATAGTCAAGCTTTGAATTGACAATCGGTCTTGCTAGTGCACAGACTGCAAATGCAAAGCACCCGAGGTGAGATTGAGAGAAATGAACAAGGAGGGAGTAGAGGAAGGAAAATAGAAAGAAAACGAGCACTAGCAAGCCTACGTTATAAATTTTTCAAACGCAAGGCGTGTGGCGCTGGCTACCCTTGAGGTAACCGATTGATTGTTACTCTGCACTTTGATACCCAGGGAAGGCAGGTCTAAACCAACTCAACCTGACTGCAGTAAAACAACATTACAGTGAACCAGACTAGATGATCTTTGAAACCACAGCTTTCTTCCTTCAAGCCACATCGTTAGGATTGTGGGTGCGGAACGCGCATGATTGTTTAATTTAACGTGCTCCCAACTCTAAAAATTTTGAAGGAAAAAAAAAAAGAAATCTGCACTGGAAATACGTGAAAATATATTGCTGATTTAGCTGGTTGGCCTTTTAAAGCTAAAATTAATATAAAACCACATTTCCCATAATTCTCCATGTGGCAGCATAAAGGCCTGTTCACACCAGCAAAACCATTCAGGCTGATTTTCACATATAGTTTACAACAAAATACAAAAGTAACGGCAGATAGGTTGTAGAAAAATGCAAATCCACTCCTTTGACAGTAGGTGGCGCTGTTAAAGCAGAAATAACCTGGTTATTCAAAGTGCTAAGTAACTTTACATTTCAGATCCCACTTCTCATGAAGTTCTGTAGTATTTTAAACAGCATTTCATATTTTTATGTTACAGTAGCTATGTTTATCAAACAACACTAAATGCATGCTTACAAAGATGGTTACATATTTTTAAAATGCTTTTTACTGCTTAGCCAAACTTGTAAATTTATTCCAAAACAGCAACTCGAGGCATATAATTTAGACATATAAGCATATTTCAATCAAAAAATTATGCATTTATCCATTATATTGTTCCTTCAGACTGATTTGGGAATGTGGAACGCACATGAACGCAAAACGTGGGATTTAACGCACAAACCAATCACATCCAAACACAAACAGTCATATCAAATCATATTGCATTGCCTCCTCTCACATGACTTTCCACTATTCATTTTCAATTAATCAATGTAAGCAATCCGCAAAGTCGTAAATCCGAAAGTGCGCGATAAATAAAGTTAAATAAAGAATCGACTCTACAAGTCACGGCGCAACACATTTGCATAATTCCTGTTTATGTATATTGGCTGGCCGCGAACAACTTAAGCCTATTCACAACAGAGTGTGCCATCTGACCAATCAGAGAAGAGCAGGCTTAAGGAAAGGAGGGGTTTAGAGAGACTGATTCTTAAAATTGCTTCGAACTAATCGTTTGAGAATCACTGGAAAATGAGGTGATATTTAACTAAGTTAAGCTAATTAAGTTTTCACCTTGCATGTATGTAAACCTATAGCAGGAGATTCCCAAAACAATATTAGGTGCCTTAAAAATGACATAATTGGGGAACTTTAACATAATTAAATTCAGAAAATTAATTATTAATAATAAAATCAATAAGATGCATTTAGAAAATAGATCGAATAAATTTTCATTTCATCCTAGCTTTCGTTCTGAACACTTAAAGAACCAATTACACACCAAATGTACATTCAGCACTCACTGTATGCACAGCCATAGACCTCCACTCTGAGCCCCATCCATCCCCCGGGACTCCAGTCCACCGGCAAGAACCGTAGAAATCTTGTTCTTATGGAGTGTGAGAGCTTGTGGTGAACAGTCCCATCTGAATTTGTATTTCCAGGAAAAGTCTACAGAAAGAAAGAAAAATTGTTAGTTTGCCCAACAGTAACCTGTCCGAGATCTGACCTTAGTACGTGCACCTAGTGTGTTAACGAATCAATATAACATCAAACGAACTTTTCCTGCTGGATGAAAGGCCTTTGTAGACGTGCAGGTTTATTTTAGTATCTGAAGTGCAATTATTAGCTTTGTACATTGTCGGCACTCCTGTGTTAATGTGCGTCCTCAATCTATTTCTTCATTGACTGCCCTGATATTTGCTAATGAAGGTCACACATAGAAGTCAAGAAACTGATATTGAAGTTACTGGGAAAGTAAGTCTTTGTCAGGTACTTTAGCCAACTTAGTCGCAATTAGCATACAGGTTTACCTCAAAGAAACTCTTGCAAAGTCAGAGAGTTGATTATCTATACATAGAGCTGAACTTTTGCCAAGCCGCGTTTACCTAAGATTTAAAAAAACTAACACAAAAAGTTAGCGGGGTGCCGCTGGCAGCGTTAGTTTCTTTAAGCTGCACTCAAAGCACTGCTGCTAATCTAAACCTCCAGGTTTAGAATAGCTTGGGGTCCTACCTCCAGCTGTAGAGCATACCAGAAAAATGGCACGACCAGGAGGCACCTACCGCTCTTTAAAAATGTTCCACGTCTTTTAATCTTCTACTCATTAAAATGTTTCACACCTTCAAAGACTTCCATTAAACTCCGTTCTAAAACTAATCAGCACCTTTTTTTCCTCCCGCTGGGTGGAAGATAAAAGAACCAAACATTAAACCATCAACGAACAAAAAATTAAATAAAAATAAAGTCGTAATGAGATGAATTAGCCGCAGAAAATGTATACAACACCTCTACCTCCTCCTACGGCTCTCTGTGTTTGTTTATCTCTGATGATTACATTAGCAGGAATCCGAGCTTTCGTAATGAGAGACGACGGAGATGGCAGGTTAGATCGCAGTAATGTTTCGCCCCAGATCTCTTCGAGCCGGGCTAAATAGGAACGCCGGGGAATGATGGAGCTTTGAAATGACTAGTATTGATTCAGAAGAGGAGGGTGAAGCCCATTTGTTTGCCTGTAAGTGTGGAGGCAATGCAACCGCTGTCTCTTGTGGCGCAAGGGCTGTGCCGATCGATTCCAAAGTTGTCAAAATAAAACTACCCCAAAAAAGAAAACGTAATTCAAGTTGGGTAGACAAGGATTTCAGCTGCGCTGCCACTGACCAGTGAGGTCAGGAGACCATGAAATAAGTTTTGGAAAGGATATAAAGCCACGTCACTCAAAATGGAGGGTGTATTTAATCTTAGTCAGGCGATTAAGTGAAATTCGAGTCGGTAATTAAAATTTGAACATTTTGTGGGTGGCTGGTTTTCGATGGGAATTGCAAGGGAGGATGCATTAATTTATCCTAGTAAATTATTATGACTTTGTAAAGACACAGATGCTTGATGATTATGGGTGTGCATGCATTTTATCCCAGTCGTAAAAGCCCCCCTGATCCACATTATCCAGAAAGCTTTTACAGTACTTATTGCCCTGGCTAAAGTACTAATGCTTTATAAATATAATAAAAGGCTGGTTTATTCATGAGTACTTGGATAACTCACGCCTATGTTGTCCTCTTGTCTGAACTGCTTCCAGGCTCTTCCAGTGTCACTGTACAGCAACATGTAACTCGTAACCCAATCAGGGCTTCCGAAACGACCCTGGGTTGCCACAGCTGTGACCTCGACCCGTTCTCGCAGATCCACCTGTAGCCATCTTAGCCTGTCTGTTCGATCTGGAGCCCAGCCACCGCCTCCTAAAACAAGACAAGAAGAGGTGTATTGTAACTAATGCTGCTTTCAAGTGCTGTTGGAATTATTGGAAATACGAGTTTTCTAGTCGGAAATTGGCCATATAAGTCGGTTGTTTATGTCCAATATTAGACTAGGAAGCTCATATTTACGATTATTCTGACAGCATGTGAATGCAGCATGAGCTCAAGTACATGCAAAAAAAAAACAAAAAAAAAAACTAAACTTAATTTGTTTGAGTTTGCCAGGCTATAAGCTAATTTTAATTTTAAATTGTTGTCACATTAGCTAAATTTCAAATTCGGGAAATGAAGTGTACTCATGTATGCAAAACTGCTCACATAAAGGTCACTTTGAGACCAAGTAACTTGCGTTGCTTAATGCGACAAGCGACCAACTTGAACGTGTTGTGAAATCTGCAAGGAAATCTTTCGCTATTGTGCGAAATTTCGAATTGTGTAAAATCTGATTAAAAGTGTGGATTTTGTCCATGAAAATTCACTGAACAATTGTAATTGTGGCCGCACTTTTAACTAAATATTGACGAAAAAAGTATAATCATGCACAATGACTTTTATGAACACTATAGAGTGATGAATTGTTAATATATTTGAATTGGTTTGTTTGAATTTAACTCGTAAAGAAGTATTTCAATAAAACAAACTGTTTAAAATCTACTGAAGACACTTGCCCGTGAATGAATTCACAATGCACTGTATTTATTTAAAAGGCTAAGCAAATAGACAGCAAACCCAGTGTTAGTTATAGCACAAGGAGCTATTTCACAGGTGTCCCTGTCATTGTCAGGCAGTAATTCACTATTTTGTCAAAAGACCTTTAGGTCAAATAAATTAAGTAAGGATGAGTAAGGATGGCTAAAACTCTATCACAAGTTGTATTGGGTATGTTGAAATGTATGTTTAAATGCACTGGAATAGACATCAGCATGAGCTAGACCAATGCTGTAAAATGTATTTTTATGGTCTTACCTTGTTTTTAGACAGGCAAATAGAATCACCTTTAGGAACCATTTAAATACCATGGGTGCATAAACAAAATAATCATTCAGTGCTATAGTTTATATAAAGATTACTACAGTATCAGTACAGTACAGTATCACTGTTCAATTCTGCCAATGATATTTTTTGGGAATAAAATAGAATCACTTCTGGGATTAGAATCAATGGGATTACTCACCATCTCTTCTGTTGAGCTTGGCAAAATATGGCAACTGACTCTCGGAGGAAGATGAAGAGCTCTGGAACGACGTGGGAGGAAGAGCTGAAACCAGTGGCCCGTTGCAGTGATCTAGAACAGCAGGAAATAGAATAACCAATCAGAGTTGATACTCAATGTTTGTGAATGACTGTCTCTTATTCTGTTTTAAAACGTCCACATTTCATAAACCAAACAGTCCTCTCCTATTTTCCCCTTCACCAAGCATAAGGTGGCTTGTAAATATTTCAAATCTAGTACTTGTAATTGGTAACACCCTCAACCTTGGCTGAAGAGACCAGTTAATAGACCAAAAGAAAGCAGCCAGCGATACACACACTCCAATAACTTCATTCATCCAGCAAAAAAGAGGGATGTTCAGCATCCACTCCTCAGGTTAACGCGTGGAGCAAGATAATGACGAGAAAGAGCGAGCAGAAAGAAGAGAGAGTAAGAAATCTGACAACAGCTCTCATTTCAATGTTTGAGAAAGCCACACCGATTTCTCAGCTAATTAACCTTTCAAATGCTTTCTGAATGAGCCTGACATCAAATAGCTTCACTCACAGAACTGCAAATGTATTCCAGACCAGGCAAAAGGTGAGATGGGGAGATGAGAGGGAGAAAGGCAGTGATAAAGAGACGGAAAAACATGAAATAGTGAGTATCTGGGTAAGGTCATAGGAAGGATAGAGACTGGTAGCTAGCTTCACCTTCTCTCTAACATCGACTTTAGGAGACAGAGATACCTGACACAAAATGAAACCTCCTCTGCTGGCTCAATGGTATATGTAGTTTGGGAAAAATCCCTAATAAACAGGCAACCTCCGAAGTAGGTTTCCCCCAGACAAAGCCATTTAAAAGCCCGCCCCATTATGCATTTTTCAACAGGAAGTCTCTCTCACTGACTATCTCTCTATCTTTTCCTCTGCAAGCGTGTAAATGGGCAAATTGAGCAAGTGATGTTTTTGAAACTCATAAATATGAATGATGGGAATGACTGACAGGGGTTTCCGCTTCTACTTGCGGTGACGGTCGCGCGGAGGAGATTCGCCAGCATTGCATCCAACAGCGGAAAGGGAGCAGATAAGATTTTTCTTTTAGCGGAAGGGAAGTGAAAATGACCTAGTGGCTGCCAAGCACCTGGTGCTTTGACGGTATAAGAGATGGGAAACGATACAGCGTGACCATAAACCAGCAGCTCCATTTCTTGAGATGTTTGTGGGTGCTTGCACACAGGGCAAAAAGCTCTGATGGAGCATTTGATGGACAGGAATGTGTACAACTCTTTTGAGGGAGTGGAAAAACCATGTCCAATTGAAGTCAAGCAGGATTTCGGAAAACACTATGGGATACTACTCTGGTAAACGTTGAAGCAAACTTTAAAATGTTCGGTGGGATGGCAGTTTGTCATTTTTCAAAAGATTTTCCTTCTACAGCCTTGCAACAACTGATTCACCCCTCTAACAAAACTACAAATCTATTTGTTGCCAGTGTAACTTTTGATATCACTTTCGCTGACCCTTGCTTGTTTTTATATCTTTGCAATGCACAGTGCCATTTGAAGCTAACTCTGTAGGTATTCTCAAATGTTATTTGGCGACTGGAATGTTTTGACCATTAGGTCTTTATTTGACTGAAGAGGTCAAGGTTAAAAACCACTGCAGTTGATAAATGAAATTTATGGATACCTGGAGAGGCTTTCAGAGAATGATGTGGATCCATTAGTTCCAAAGGGCATTGTGGATTGCAAGGACATAGGAGGAAGAAGGTTCTATGAAAGCGATGCTCCATCAGGTCACAAAAGTCCTTAACCTATCCTAAGTTGGATACATACAGTTGTTGTACAATGCTAAATATTGGAATCTACAAACAAGGTCATGGTCCCAACACTGAATAAGTCCAAATAATGAGTTGTTTAGTATAGCCTACTTTCTTATTCTTTAGAAATAAAGTTCCCCAGAGGGGGCTTGGTGGGAATATTCCTTAGACCTTGCTCTTTCTTAGCTTAGAAAAGGAGTTTTCATTCATGCATCAACGTTTCTCCTAGAAGACAAAAAGTGATCACAGGAAACCTCATCAAACTTTAAGACAGTGGTCTCAAACTCAATTCCTGGAGGGCCACAGCTCTGCAGAGTTTAGCTCCAAATCACACCTGTTTGGAAGTTTCTAGTAATCCTGGGGGCTGTTCCATAAACCAAGAATAGAGTACAAGCCAGGCTTATTGTCAATAGGTTTGTTACAAAATAAGTCAGACTAACTGAAATAAGCCTGGCTTATTGGGTAAACTTGTTTTATGGAACAGGCTCCTGAAGAGCTTGATTAGCTGAAACAGGTGTTTTTGATTAGTGGTGGAGCTAAACTGTGCAGAGCTGTGGCCCTCCAGGACTTGAGTTTGAGACGTGGGGCCTGTTCCATAGTTCCATAAACAGGTTTACCAAATAAGACAGGTTTATGGCAGATAGTATGACTTATTTTAATACAAATTAACTGGCAATAAGTCAGAAATAACTGAAATAAGCCTGGCTTATACTCTAATCTTGGTTTATGGAACAGGCCCCAGTAGTTTATGATAAGAAAAGCTCAAGTTCATATTGAGATCTCTGACTTTGGTTGCTTAAACCATTCTTGAGTTTGACAAATCTAACTATAGTTTGAGATATTGTTGAGATCTTTTGCTCTCCGTGTTATCTAGCTTATGCTAAGAAGAAACTGTCAATTAACTGTCTATTTTGATTCTGTCCCATGTGAACCTCTGCCAATCATCAGAATAATCATTTATTCTAATCAAATACAATGACCTGATTGCTGCATACAGAATTGGTTAATCATGCTAATATTAATCTCAGCTTAGTTTGTTAATTAGTGGAAATGAAGTGTACTCATGTATGCATGTAATTAATAAAATTGTTTAACGAATCAAGAACAGTGCTCGCTTTTTTTATTCATAACAATTCACGACAAGAGTGAAAGCCAAAGGATGTTAACGCACACACACAGGGCTATGTGTTGAACTGTAAAAAACATTGTTTTTCCTCCATCTGACAAACACACTACACGTAATTGTTTCTACCGGGATCAGACGGATGCTCTGCATGAATACGAAGAAGGGTTGGAAGGGTGGGGGAGATTAAATTTTTATGTTTACCTTGGAAATTCTCCTAGTCAGCACTGCCAGATCTACTGACATATGCATGCTGCGAAATTAATGTTTATGGGAGGAAAACAACTCAGCAGCACTGGTATTAGCTTGAGGATAGGTCGCCTAATTCGCCGTTTTGCTTGCTAGACAGTCGAAAGGCATAAAATGTAAGCATGGTAACAAAGAGTCGGTTGTTATATACAAACATTTACAAAAGCAAGCTCTCAGAATCATATAAAACATCCATTTGACATTACTAACTCAATCCCCTACTGTTCGCAACTCCTTGGACTGTTTAAGACTCAAACCTTTCAAGCAAATGCGGTTTGGAAGAACATGTATGAGGCTATTAGAGGCAGCAAGAATCCAAGAGGTTTTATGCCTCCTCCCGTGTGGTATTCTTACGCTTTATTAGACGTAAAAGCAGACCGGCGCAAACCCAGCACGACAGTCCATTTTTTCTGACCCCAGCTGTGCTTTTAAGAGTCCGCACCTTTAATGGAGTCCCTGGATGTCCCAGTGCATCTGCGCTGTGACAGAACATGTGATTTCTAATGCAGTTTTAAAGAAGCTTTTCCCACATTGAATTGAGTCCGGTGCTTCCAACAAACTTTTCCAATGGAGGCATAAAGAGGGAAAGGGGGATGGGGTGGTTTGATGGAAGCTGAAAATGCCGAACGGCTAGACATCTGTGAATGGACACCTACATCCTGTAGAAAGTGTGAAACACTCATTTAAATCCTGTTGGAGAGTTTGCACGGTCCCGAAGTGTCCCAGATCTCTTTGTACACAGAACACAATCCGTCCTCTGTGGATTAAAGCTTTCTTTTCCGAATACCAAAACTTGTATTCAGGCACTAGTTAGTAGGCCAACAGTCTTCAACATTTAAAAGCAGCGAAATGCGTAATTGTTATGAGACTTTTTGTTCATGTTAAGACAGCAAATTAATTTAATTTAATTACACAAAAAACACTATTAAATAAACAAAATATAATAATTTAGCTACATGTTCAAGCAGTAAATTAACTAAATGACAACAAAAGTAATTCATACTCTGAAATTAAAATTAAAATTAATAGCAGTTACAAAAGAAAAACAACAAATCTATTTAATCAAGCTCTCTACTCATGTTGAATCATCCCCTTGTTATTTAGGTCTACACTTTCCATATATATATTATATATATATATATATATTTTTTTTTATTACTAATTTAAAAGGTTTATGTATACAGACAATTTAACTGTAAATCAATTCCAATGGTGATAATTCAAATCAATGGTGCTAT
>JAUMHR010000035.1:733313-749620 GCA_032361145.1 Enteromius fasciolatus
AAAGACTCGAAGGCGATTGGTCTCTCATGCGAGATCCCATATGTAACGTCGAAGTGATTCGACTGAAAGGGTAACTGTATTTGCTGCTTGATGCTTTTTCAGAAACCACCATTCAAATGTCTAAACTGGTTAGTATGATTTAAAAAAGAAAGAAAGAAACAATTACTTTTAATTAAAACTTCGACAAGGACACATTAAATTGATCAAAAGTGACTGCAAACTTTTATAATGTTACAAAATATTTATACTGAATTGTCTGTTCATCATAGAATCCTGAAAAAAATGTATCTCAGTTTTAAAAAATAAACAAAAAAATAACTAAATAAATATATAATTGTATTTATATATTATGTTAAGTAGTTTAGTTTTTTTTTCTCCAAAAACATAACACAACAGTATTTTATATATTTTGTATCCCACTGTACTGTACAGTTACTTTGCATATGCATTTTCAGTTTCACTTTATTTTGATGGTCCCTTTAACATATTCTGCTGATTATAAGTAACATTGCACCTACATATCTACTAACTCTCAATAGAGTGCTAGCAGAGTATTAGTAGACTGGTAGGGTTAGGGTTAGAATAAGTTGATATGTACTTGCAAAGTTACTTATAGTCAGTAGAGCGTCTTTTAAAAAGACCATCACAATAAAGAGTTAGCAGATTTTAATTAGAGAGTGTACTAATATTCTAATGAGAGTTAGTTGACATGTAGGTGCAAAGCTACTTATTGTCGACAAAGGGACCATCAACATAAAGTGTTACCCCTTAAATATTTTTAAGCTCTCTCTCTCTATATATAAAAGTATTTGAATGTAAATGTACTTATTTTAATTGTAAAGAAAGCAGATAGGATGGACAGGTTATAGTTACAATAGACTTTACTTTGGCTCACGGATAAATCGCAAACTATTTTGAATTGGGTCACGGTACGGTCTGACTCCAGGGACTGTGTTATTGCTACAGGCATTTCTGACCTCGACCAATCTGACTTACACAAGAACAATAAAGCCGAGCAGCAGAACGGCACAACAGAGAAACTCCTGTTATAAATAAACGTCAAAACTTTTGAGGAAACCATTTATAAACCTGTCATCAATCTCCTTCCAAGGTGCTCTTAACTCAGTAATGAAAACGATAAGGAAGCTATTCTGATACGGCACATGTAAGGCTAAAATTGAACAAGGGGTCACATCACAGATGCTTTTATGTGGGTGTGTGTGTGTGGGTTGTTAATGTGAATCCGATTTTTACCCATTTGAACAAAACTGCAACACATTTTAACACCTGCTTTCACAATCAAAGAAATAATTCACCAAAAATGAAAATTTGCTGAAAAATGTACTCACCCTAAGGCCTTGCAGGATGTAGATGGGTTTGTTTCATCAAAACAGATTTGGAGAAATGCATAATTGCATCACTTGATCACCAATGGATCCTCTGAAGTGAATGGGTGCCGTCAGATTGAGAGTCCAAACAGCTGATAAAACCATCACAATAATCCACAAGAATTCCGCACCACCCTGGTCCATCAATTAACATCTAGCGATGTTATATGAGCTTCATGTTCGTAAAACAAAATTCATCAATAAGACATTTCAGCCTTAAACTGTGGCAAAAATCCATAATAATGCATCTTCCAGTGAAAACGTCCATCCTCTGTGTCCTTTCACATCAAAATCCACAAACATAATTGTTCAAAACTGTTTTAGCTTTTAAACAATATTTAATCTGTACTCTCTTCATTCAGATAAGAGTCTTTTCACAAAGCTTTTTTCTCGCAATTGCAAGTTTACAACTCACAATTTTGACTTTTTGTTCTCCGAATTTTGAGAAAGAAACAAACAATTGCGAGTCAGAATTGCATGATATAAAACTTGCAATTCTGAAAAGATTTACAGTTGCGAGATATAAAAGTGAATTGTGAATTATAAAGTTAGAATTGTGAGATAAAGATGTAAAGATATAACGTATTTTCTCTCAAAACTGGACATTATAACTCGCAATTGCAACTTTATGTCTCACTTTTTTTTCTCAGAACTTTGTGATATAAACTAACAATTGCAAGTTATAAAGTCAGCATTGCGTGATATTAACTTTATCCCCTGATTTCACAAACGAGGCTTAAACCTAGTCATAGACTAAAATGTAAATCTGCGCTGTTTCAACTGAAAGAAGCATGCCCTGACTGATTTTAAGACATGTTTTGTCTTAAGATTCACACCAGTAATGTTTTTTTCTATGTTTATAAAAATGAGTTAAATTTCCTGATTAAACTAGAAACTAATCCTGGCTTAGGCTAAGCCCTGTCTGTGAAACCGGGCCTACATCTTGGAATTCTGACTTTATAATTCACAATTGTGTCAGACTTTTTTTTCCAGAATTTTTAGATGTAAATTGAGAGTTGCAAGGGAAAAAAAGACTATGTACTTTATATCTCGCAGTTCTTACTTTACAGTATATCTCACAATTCTGACTTTATATCTTGTGATTCTGACCTTATATCTCGCAGTTCTGACTTTATAATTGCAACTGCAAGATTATATCTCACAATTCTGAGAAAAAAAGTCAGAATTGTGCGATAAAATTCACAATAACCTTTTTTTTATTTCAGTGGCTTAAAAGGGCTTCCATATTGTTTAGTACAAACATACAGAAAGTGGATTACTTACATTACTTGTGGATTATTATCATGGTTTTATCAATTGTTTAGACTCTCAATTATGACGGTACCCATTCACTCCAGAGGATCCATTGGTGAGCAAGTGATGTAATGCTAAATTTCTCAAAATCTATTTCGATGAACAAACAAACTCATCTGCATCTGACTGCCTGAGGGTTAATACATTTTCAGCATATTTTTTTCTGTGAACTATTCCTTTAAATGAAATGTCGTAAACAAAAGAGATCAGCTCAAATTTCATATATGAATGCAGTGACACATAATTAAAACCCTGAAAGGCAAGAAAATGCTCCTTTTAGGATAAAAACTGCAAGCACTTGCATGCTAAGACAGTTCTGGTTGAAATCACAGCATTATATGACCTTTAATTCGGAGGTCAAACTCGCCACTGAAATCCTGGCTTACCAGTTTTAGAGACAATCTACATCTACACTGTGGGGTTAACCAGATTCAGCATCCAAAATAACAGCATACTTGTTTGTCGAGCAAGCTGTAAACAAATATTCCGCTACGAGACGGCACGGTTATATCAGAAACAGAAAAGCATAATGAATTCGGAGAAGAGCCACTCGTGGAATGCAGAAAACATCATTTCGGCACAAGAGCTTCCCATTTCCGTCTGTCCTGTGGGTCTGCTCAAGCACACGTTGGATATGAAGAGAAATTTGTTGTGACGTTTTGGAGTATTGGCCCTTGTTGTGCAGCTCGGTGTGACAGATAATTTTCTGTCATTATTTCGAACCTTCAGCTACAATTCTTTTTAAAGCAATATAGCAGAATCTGGTGTAGGAAGAGATGTATCAGTGTTTAGGAGAAGAGAACAAATAGGATAAAATAATGCTGTTTATCTGCATGGGGTGCTGATGCGAAACAATGGGCAAAATTGTCTAGTGTCTACACGTTTACTTAGACCAACAAATAAAAAGGTAGCACTTTTGATTACTTTGTCAGCATATCATGTTTTTTTGATCGGTTAACATCGTGGCACTTACTGTATGTGTGGGGTCCCAGGGGCCTTCTGGAGAGCCAGGGAATCTGTAAAAATAATATAAACCAATCAGCTTATTAATGGAAAATAAGAATTTATATTATTATATACATGTAATATTATATATAGAGAAATTTTCTATATTTTTTGACCCCTTTTGTCACACCGTCACCTGATTCTGTGTTTGTTTTCGTCTTGTCCATGTGCCCTGTATTTTGTTTTCATTCTTTTCCCCATGTGCTGTGTCTTGTTTGTAACCCCGCCCATCTCATTAGTGTTCACTCCCTTCCAGCCGTGTGTCCATGTGTCTCCCCTTGTCTTTTGATTAGTCCTTGTATTTATTTGATTCTGCTCGCAAGGGAGCAAGAGCGCGAGCTTACACAGCTAAAACATCTAAAACATCACAGAACAACTGACCAAAAAGAGATGGCATTCAGCGCGGGACTCAGCGCGCTCAAACACCAAGATCCGTCGTTTGAGGACTTCGTAGAGGGCTACTACGAGCTGCCATGGAGCTTCCTGATGTGAGGGATTTGCCCTGGAAGTCGGCAGTGTTCCTTTGCTTAATGACTGTCCGGTCCCGGATGGGAGGAAGTCATTGTCTCCACCAGTCACCCCAGAGCCGCTGCCCAAGTCACAAGCAGCCTGAACGCTTCCTCGCTGCGGATGCGTACATCTCTGCAGACATCGACCCACCATCGCGGCCCCGCACGCCGTCCTCTCCTGATGCGGACGTCGAAGCGCCATTACGGCCTTGTGTGCCGTTGCCACCTGTCGCGGACATCGTACCATTGGATTCACCTAATGACTGTAAGTTGCCAAGGTTAGACCCTTTCGAATCCAATGACTGTGAATCACCCTGTTCTGAACCTTTCGAATCCAATGACTGTGAATCACCCTGTTCTGAACCTTTCGAATCCAATGACTGTGAATCACCCTGTTTTGAACCTTTTGAACCGAATGACTGTGAACTACCAAGGCCAGAACTGTTTGAATCTGTTGAATCAAATGACTGTGAATCACCATGTGTTGAACCATTTGAATCGTATGTTTGTGAACTACCCTGGCCAGAACTGTTTGAACCTTTCGTTAATTGTCCAGAGCCTGCCACGCTGCCACAGCCCGAACCTGAACTTGCCACGCTGCCGTGGCCCGACCCACCACAGCCAATGGTGGAGGAGGACCTGCCGCCGTGGCCCGACCCACCTGAACCAATGGTGGAGGAGGACCTACCGCCGTGGATCGACTCACCAGAGCCAATGGTGGAGGAGGACCTGCCGCCGTGGCCTGACCCACCAGAGCCTATGGTGGAGGAGGACCTGCTGCCGTGGTCTGATCTACCTGCGCATCCAGTGCGCCGTCCGGAGTCTGCCGCGCATCCTGTGCGCCCTCCAGATTCGTCTTCACCTCCTGAAAATTTTTGGGGGGGCAGTAAGGTGTGGTTCCTGGAAAGGGTGGGCGGGACAGGGGCTTGGAACTGGACTGCTTTTGAACCTCCCAAGGCTCCTCCGTGGTTGGCCCAGGGTCCTGACCTGCCCAGGGCCATCCTATACCACACGGTGTCCGGGAGGTCTCCTGAGACTCTGCCCTGTGCACCTCCCAGACACCCATCCATTCCTCCCCCTGCCTTAAGTATTGTCCCGCCTTGGAACTTTGTGAGTGTCTGGAAGCCGCTCTTAAGGGGGGGCTATGTCACACCGTCACCTGATTCTGTGTTTGTTTTCGTTTTGTCCATGTGCTCTGTGTTTTGTTTTCATTCTTTTCCCCATGTGCTGTGTCTTGTTTGTAACCCCGCCCATCTCATTAGTGTTCACTCCCTTCCAGCCATGTGTCCATGTGTCTCCCCTTGTCTTTTGATTAGTCCTTGTATTTATTTGATTCCCCATGTTTAGTTAAGCGTCAGTTGTTAAAGTGAAGTGTGTTTCGTGTCTGTTATGGAGCTCTGCATAGCTCTTTGCATTTCCCTTGTTTCCTTGTTTTGTTTATTTAATAAATGTTTCACTGTTCGCGATTCCTGCCTCTGAGTCCTGCCTACTCACAAGGGAGAGAGAGCGCGAGCTTACACAGCTAAAACATTACACCTTTGTACTGCACATATAATATATATTTGTACTTTTTATTAATAGTTTACAATTATTATTTTAAGTTGTATTAAAATAGAAATGAATTAATTTAAAGATATTTAAATCAAGGCAATCTTTAAGGATGCCAAAAAGATCTTGACAACAGCATCACAGTCATTTCCTATAATTAATGCCAGAAAACAAGCTTTTTTCTTCCAGGTTTTCCGCAGCAAAATTCCTATCAGAAGTCTAATAAAAAAATCTAAATAAAAAAAGCACATTATATTATTATATTGTATACATATCCACTGTACTATGTATGTACACATTAATAAAAAAAAATACATTTAAATGCAAATAGATGCAACATCTTGCAATTAAACTATTTAAATTGAGAATTTTTTTGTGCAGATATATTCATTGAAATTTTCCAAAAGATATATTAAAATCTCTATTGTAGTCATTTCTTTCAACTAATTCCAAAGTATGTCTTTTTTTCCAGATCTCTGTTCCAAAATCCCCATTGGAAGTCTTCATAGAGGGTGAAGACCCCACCAGAGGTTCTTACTGCTTTGCAACTGGTGTGGTTCTCTGGGGGATGCTGGGATAGCTGGGGGAATAATTGGATGGTGCTTAAGAGTGGGCTCTAAGGGCCCTGCTGGAGAGCAAAGTACTTTGTAAAAATGAATATGAACAATTCCATAAATGTAGACGATTTAAATTTAGAAAATCTTGTGCAAACATATTAATTGAAATTCTGCCGCAAGATATCTTGAAATATATATTGTAATCATTTCTTTTAACTAATTCGGAAAGAAATATGTCGTCTTTTTTTCAGATCTCTGTTCTCAAATCCCCATCGGAAGTCTTCATGGAGGGTGAAGACCCCACCAGAGGATCTTATTGCTTTGCAATTGGTGCAGTTCTCTGGGGGATGCTGGGATAACTGGGGGAATAATCGGAATGGTGCTTAAATGTGGGATCTAAGGGACCTGCTGGAGAGCTGGGTAATTTGTAAAAATTAATATAAAACAATCCTAGAATAATATAAGCACATCTCCACATCCCATTTTACCTCTTTAGATGTTTTCCAGGACATTCCTACATTCTTCAAAATGCACATAATATACGATAAGGTTAAAGGCCTAATGAATCACTGGCCCGTAAGTAATACTCCAATTAAAATGACTTCCTTTCCGCCTTCCCGTGAGCAAGGGCAGGTGCTAACGCAAGACGGCCCGCTCTCATGGAGGTCACTCACAGGCTGCTATAGGTTGCGGTAGGACATCTGTTCTCACTGCTGGGGTCTTTGAGCTCCTGGGGTTACCTTTTCTTTCTTACACGCTTACAGACATATATATGCACACACACACACTCCCCTCCTTCCATCAGGGTGGTCACTGGAGTCAGCCGGTGTAAGTGAGTTAGGAATATTTGCAGGTGAGCTAATTATTCTTGTGCTGTCATGTTTCCAGCCGAGCGTGCAGGACTAACCCCGATATAATCCCCTGAACACAATCAGCCTTTATTTAATTTTGCTTCTCATATCATGTGCATCCATGCAGCCCCAAGAAAGCATCTCTGCCTGCTTCTGAGACCCCTTCCATTTCTCTTCCCATTTAAACAATGAACATCATAAAGAGACAGAGATGGGGAAGAAAAAGGAAAAGATTGCCGCATGAAAATCATTGGGTCATTCTTTGAAATGGAGTATTTATAGTATTTTTCTGTGTGATGTTAATCAGGTTTACATTTATGGAATGCGTAATTGTTTTAGAAGGTGGAAATATGAGGATTACAGTGTTTTGTTTCCAAATTTTCTTGTCATAAAACATATGTACTGTATATATTGACATGCTAACACAACTTAAATCAACTACTAAGCTGAAATTACTTTATAGCTGTCAGGATACTCAAACTCAGCCAACACCTTTACAATGTGTGAACCAAGCAATCAGCAGTGATAGTTGGCATTATGAAAACGATAATGTATATCAAATCAGCAAGGTTTTGCACTCTGATGCAGAAGGTATGTAGACATAAACAATCAGTCAGTAATTGGCAAGCGCTCACGGTGAGGTATTCCAGTTATGTTGCATCTTGAGGCATCTATATAATCAAAGAAGTGTTTATCCGTGATAGTGGATGCCATTAAAACGCCTTCTGTCTGCATCTCTCACTCAAGACGCACACACACGCAGCCTATATAAGAAATATACAGTCACTCAATCCCATCACTCTCTCTCTCTCTGCATTTCCCTCACTCTCCTTCAAGTGTTCTCAAAGCTGCCTTGAATCTCTAATGATAGAAAGAAAATGAAAAATCTGGATGGTAGGGAAATGAACGTATGTTAATCATTGCTCATTTCAAATGAGAACCTCCTGAGCTCATGAAGATATAATTTCCAAATGTTATTTATGTATTGATAGATAGAACAGCAGATATACAGTACATAGACAGACAGACAGTTAGATAGATGGCTTATTTTGGATATGATAAATCGTGATGACAGCAGAAACATCTCTATTTTCAAAACCGAATGTACTTCATTGTACTTCAATTTCATCTTTCCAAAATTTGTTTGGCTAGTTTTTACTCCATACCATCTAACCGTTCAGCCACTGAATCCTGTTTAACTTTCTCTTTGACTTTGTAAGGAAACATGCATTGTAGGGCCTTGTTTATTAAATGCAAATTTGTGTGAATTTTTAGATATCCGGAAACGCTTTGTAATGTAATGTAGTGTCACATATTTGTGGTTTTATGTTAGAAGCAGCAGACTGAATACCAACCCGAGTATTCTACCCTTGTGTCCAATCCAGTGACCTCATGGGACATTACCTGCTACCGTGAGATGCTAAAAGACTGGTCATAGTCAGACCACACAGCTGGGTAAACAAACACACACACGCACAGAAGAGAGAGCGCCTCATTTGCTCAACTCAGCCAAAGCAATCACCCCAAGGCACTCATCTTTCACTCCAGAAATACTGTGGACACTTATTTTTATCATGTTTTATTTATTTATTTTATGCTTTATTGCATTGTCAAATAAATCCAGTGACTTTATCATATTGCGTCCACCCTCCACCTCAACACATTTTTCATTCCCACAGCTCAGATCAGGGAACTTGTGTTGGCACGGCACAACACTGCCACTTATCGGGAGCATTCAGTATGGCAGTCTGTGATTGGTCAATACTTAAAAGACCTTCAAACAAACTAGTGTTTGACTGTTCGGATTTGAGTATTGCATATAAATATGCTGGTGATTTTCAGGCTGCCTAATGTAAATATACTTGAGTTGAAGACGGTATTCTTTATCAGATTGTGTGCATATTATATTTATCATCTTTCAGGGTCTTGCTGCGCGACCATTGATCTGTTAATTAAAACACGGATGTGAAGGCCTCTGTATTGATGGTTTGTGCTCGGTAATGAGAATACCTGCGAGACATCTAAATCAATGAAAGTCACAAGAGACAATGCCAAGCAGTTGATTACAGGCATCCTCGAGTCACAGACGTCCGATTTTTCCTGGAGGAGAAGGTAACGCAAAACATGTGACTAATAAACTAATATATAACTAATTTAATTATTTAAAAAAAATATATATGCAATGAATAATTCATGCTATTTTTTCCCCCAAAACATTGATCCATAAATCATCCTACTATAACTAACACAAAAGGATTTGTGGATTAAAAAAAAACAGATGTTCAATGTCAATGATAGAATATTATGGAATTATGTTACATTGCACTTATACAATGCACACTGCTGACCATCTCTTACTCCTTAACCCACCCTTAAACCTACCCAAACCAGCTAACCTTACCCAATCCAACCTCAATAGCAGCAAAAGTGTTTTGCAACACATCAACACAAGAAGTACATTGATGTAAACTTTACATTGATTCATTTATCTATTTTGTTTTAAGCAATAGAAGTTAAGGCCACTTAAAGTAATATTTCACAAAAAAAAAAAAAAAAAAAAAAAAAAATCACGCCATAATCTACTTATCCTGAGCCATCCTTGGTGTTTATGGCTTTCTTCCTTCAGACGAACACATTCAGAGATTTTGAAAAATCTATCCTGGCTCTTACAAGATTGCTAATGCTGGTAGATGGTGGCCATGATTTAAAAGCTGCTTGAAAATGTGTAATGTATTTTAAAAATATACTGTAAATCACTGACTTCCGACAATGGCTGTATGCGTGTCAATGGAAGCATTGAGTTCCAGCTTCATAGATAGATAGATAGATAGATAGATTGATTGATGTGTTAATGATAGGATAATGCATTCAATCTTAACAAAATTCATACGTTACTTGAATTTCATCTTTTCACAATTTTATTTTGCTAGTTTTCAATCCATAATTCTAACAGTTTGGCATCTGAAACCTGTTCCTCTTTTGCTTAACATTTATTGTAGGGCCTTGTTACACACTTATTTGTCAATTGTCCATAATACATTCTTAGGTAAATTGTCGCATTCAGTAGATTTATGTACGATTTACACAGAAAAGGCCTTGCTTCATGAATTAAGCCTGATGTTTGGACATTTACGGTTAGCATAGGTTACCGTGGAAAAACACATTTAATATACTATTAAAATCTGCTAGTAAACATTCTGGACACTCAATACATGGAGTTTTCATGCCTCTAATAACATCTGATATTCCAAATAATTTATGGATGGTTGTAAACATCATATTAGGTATTTTCAGAAGAATAATTTGCTTTGGTGGGTCTTTTTAAAGCACAGTATGATTTGTCTCAGGCCCCGGAACAATCCGACGTAAGTCAATAGCAGCCTAATAGTCTGAAGCTAATCAGAAAAACATTTCACAATCAGTCTGGAATTGAAATGGCAAGAGCGCAACACCTGGTCCACATTTCATTCGAGGAGATTTATGATGGGGATGCCTAGGCAAAATAATAGAAACATGCTTTGTAATAAATTATGAACTAGTTTTGAGTCTAGCAAAATAAGCCAAACAAACTGTCGTACAGCCGGCATTCTGTCCAAACAAAACAGTAATCCTAATATGATATGATAAAGAACAAAGCAAACTTTAAAAGAAGGAATGTATTGTAAATCAATAAACTACAAAAACTGAACTTGTTTTTTTTTTTAAATTCGACTCATTCGTCTTCGTGGTGTTCGAAAAACTCATGGCAACAGATGGTAACCATGGTGATGAAGGTCATGAACTCCTGGAAATCACACTCTGAGTCACCATCGGTATCCAAGCTTTCCATCAAACTGTCCATTGTTGCTTGATCTTTCACATGCTGAGTGAGATAAAAAGAAAAAGCTTAGGAAATAGGAAAATTTGCTAATTTGCTATTCTTTATCCGTGAAAGTTTTTTTGTGACAAAAACTCAATTCTGATATAAAGCCTTGACTGTAAATTAATGATTCTTTAAGTTTCAAGACAAATAGTAGAGTAAAAACAAAAGTTTGTAGTTTAATCACTTTGGTAATTAAAATAGATAAAAATAGGTAATCCAATAACAATCATACATTTCTGACACAAAAACTTACTTCTGACATAAAGATTTGGTTGTAAAACAAACATTTTTTAAATTTCAAAACAAAATGTAGAGTTAAAAAAAAGTTTTGGGTTTTTTTTACTTCCGTGAGGGTTGGTTAAAAAAAAAAAAAGCTTAAATATGAAAATAGCTAATTCATTTGGCATCAAAATATTTGATCAAATTTTTGACACCAAAACTATATTCTGGCATTAAGCCTTTTACAAATTTCAAGACAAATTGTAGAGTAAAAAAAATTATAAAAGGTTTTAAGTTTAATTATTTTGGTCATTAAAATAGATAAAAATAGATAATTTACTTAAAAAATATTTAATCATAATGTTTTTAACACAAATGCTCAGTTCTGGCATGAAAATTTGATTGTAAAACAAACATTCTTAAAATTTTAAAATAAAGTGTAGAGTAAAAAATAAAGTTTGACGTATACTTCTGTGAGAGTAAAAAAAAAATGAAAGTAGCAAATTCGCTTTAGCATTAAAAATATTTAATAACATTTTTGACACAAAAACTAAATTCTGGCATGTAGCCAGATTTAAATTTCAAAACAAAGTGTACAGTAAAAAATAAATAAATTCAGAAAGAGTTAAAAAAAAAAAAAAAAGGCTTAAATATGAACATAGCTAATTTGTTCACTATTAAAAATTATTTTAACCAAATTATTGACCCAAAAACACTATTCTAACACAAAGCCTTGATTGAAAACCAAGCATTCTGTAAATTTCAAACAAAAGTGTAGAGTAAAAACAGCTTAATTAAAGTTTGAAGATTAATTACCTCGGTAAGAGTCGGAAATTCATTTGTGAGCAGCTCCTTGAGTTCGGTCTTTTTTAATTTGTACTTGTCGCCTTCTTTGGACGAGTATTTGTGGAAGACCTCAATGATGGTTCCCAGGCAGCTCTCTAAGTCTGACATCTTAATGTAGTGCAGCGCTCGACGTTTTCTGAAATAATTACAATAAGCACTAAAAATGTGAAAATGTTTGAAAGCAATTTCAAGCTGTTTAACTTTACCCTCAAATGACTGTAAAAGTTTAAGTGTTGAAGCAATTTTATGGACCATTAACTTTCCTTCTGTCTTTTACAAACACATTTCTAGTCATTATGTAGTTAGTTTTGCAATTTCATCTGCAGTTCGGAATGCTTGGAGCAAAATAAGCTGTAAAACATCGCAATGAGAAAAACTTACTAGACTTACCAGCAGAGAGTTTGTCAGAATGAGGCGATTCAGAGCAGAGTGAGATGGGAGTCCATTTATAAGTCTGAAACGGAGGGGCCTGTAGCTTGGAGATTCGGATCTGTCAATCACCAGAACTGACCAATGAGCTTCTGACCCTGTTCTCACTCCACTACACACACATTCTTAGTGAGATACAAAAAGATGAATATGAACACACACTCAGACGCACACACACACACACATTTGTGTAACCAAATTTGATAAATAAGCATAAAAATGCTATTATTTCTATTAAATTCTAATTCTATTCATTCAAAGCAAAGCTTATATGTAAAATTCTCAGCAAAGTTTTGTTTTTACAGTCCTTTTTTTTTCTTTGAAACTGCATTTTCCTGTCAGTCTTTTTCCAGGGAGTCAAAGACAGTCTCCTGTTTCTATACATTGGTCATCTCGTCCTTATGTAGGTCATAAGGATATATGTTGAGCACTTTTTTCTTTCGGTTTTCCTTTTGATCTTTCTTGGAAGTTCTGTTGCCCATAAGCGCACACAAGTGTTTTGTTGTCAGGCATCTCGGTGGACGACAATAGTGTGTTTGAAAGGAAGTGAGTGGTGTGGCATGTTAATCAGCCAATCCTTTTCTGTTATAGAATTGGCCAGACGTGTGTCCTAAACACCAGTGGACTATTAAACAGCTTTGACACTGAGACAAACACACATACACACTCAATGTATTAATGCAGACTTTAGATTACATTGTCAAGAAACTTTAACGAATGATAGTTAGGTGAAAGTTTTAGGTTTTTTATTTCTTTCTTTCGAATTTTTTTTGTTGTTACAGATGTTTGTTAACATATGCAATGTTGTCTGTTTGAATAACAACAACAACAACAATAATAACAATGTAAAAATATAATGTAATTTGAATGTATTATTATCATTATTATTAATATTATTAAACAACTGTAACAGCATTGTGATGTTTTATTTCAATTATTATTATTTAACAAAACAGTGGCTGCATTTTTTATATTTTTTATTACTGTATATATCTTAAATGTGTTATTTTTATTATTATAATTTAAAATTCTCTATATTATAAATTCATTAACTGTTTGAATAATAACAACTGTAATTGCAGTCATGATAATAATTACATTTTAATTACCTAAAGTGTCTTTTTAACACAGCATCATTTGATTGCATTTTTTTTATTATTATATTTTCATAAATAATAATAATCACTGTTGCATTATAAAACATCAAAGAAGACATGAAATTCAAAGTTGAAATTGTGTTTTCATTCAATACACAATACAGAAATACCTATTAAAATATCTATTGTTTTATATAATGAACTTTTGCTGGAGTTGCAATATTTTGATAAATGTTTATTAAATGCTTGTGTACATTATTATTGCAGTATAGTTTACTATGAAAACTATGAATATACTTACTTATTATAAAGGTATTATAAAGATATAATCTAACTAGATAGTATACCTATAGGCCCGGTTTCATAGACAGGGCTTATCCAGGAATAGACCATAGTTCATAGACATTTACGTCATTTTTCATAAACATGCCTTAGAAAAAACAATACTGGTGTGCATCTTAAGACACAACAAAGGCACTGCCATGTTTTAAGATCAGCTCAGATTTACATTTTAGTCTAGGACTAAGCTTAAGTCTTGTCTGTGAAACTGGATGATGATGTATTAAATAATTGTAAGAAATACTACTATTGTTCTAAGCCTATATAAACAGTGAAATCTGAAGACATGAAGTCATACTCTTTATAAAAATGAAGAGGTGCATGGGAATGCAGTCACGGGGCACTACGATCCTTCACTCTCCCATCCTACTCCTCCCTGGCGTTTATCCAGCGGGCCGTACGCTTGGCGATTGTCGGACGGGCTTTTTTCCGCCATAATAAATGTGTCTTTGTGGCCTCATACAGGCAGCACAAGCACACTGTTGTTGACAGCAAACACTGCATCTTGTGTGGGCCTCGCTGTCCTGACGGCCTTTCTCAGGGGTCAGATGGATATAACACCCCGTCAACAAATCAATAATCTAGCTCTCTGCCTCGCCATACTCATGTGTTGATTTGTTCATCACATTGCTATCTGGGAGCGACGTTCGCTCGCAATGGACTGACTCAGATGACTGTTTTATCATGAGCGCTGTTTTTTTGCAGTAGTGTGATCTTGATCAGATCCAACAGTTCAGCTTTTGTTGTATTTGGGCACCGAATGTCCCCAAACTGTTGAAATTTACTTTTAATTTAATTGAACAATTTATTTTTTAAATAAAATAATTAATAAATTAATAATAATAATTAATAAATGACATAGCCAAAATGAAATTAATTAATAAAATACATAATACAAAATGAATTTAATAAGGTGAGATCCTTTAACAATTAGGCTACATTTATTATTAAATGAAATAAAATTAAAATTAAAATTATACAATTAGAAATAATTAATCAAATCTAAAATCCAAAATAAGAAACAATATATATTTATAACATATATATATATATATATTTAATCAATTTCAGGACCTTTCGTTTTTGAACTTAAACTTAATATGAAATAAATAATAGGTAGGCCTAAATAAATAAATCAATAATAATAAACAAAATAAATTATTCAATGATAATGGTAATATTTCATAATAATTAATATATATATATATATATATATATATATATATTTCTAAAATAAAATAAAAATCTAATTAATTTTAGGCCCTTTAGTTGGTAAACTTAAACTTAATATTATATGAAAACTAACTAAATTACTACAATAATTAAGAAATACGAACTTAAAAATTAAACTACAATAATTAAAATAATCTAAAATAAGAAATAAAATCGAATTAAGTAGTTAACAGATTAACAGTTCAATTCATAAAAACAAAATGAGTTACAATATGTTTTGTATTAATTACTAAATACAATAATAAATGCAAACATATGATGCTCTTTAACAGGTAAATAAATAGATAGACAGACCAGCCCGGTCTCACAGCAATTTGTACCTATTTTACAAGGTGGCTAATTCCTCCAAATTCGTACAACCTCACTCATATGAATTCAAAACGATTTTTGCTAAATTTTGCTAAAAAAAAACGTATTTTACGAATTGCCAATTCATATGAATTTGTATGAATGACCTAAACCTAACCCCCGCCCCTAAATTTACCCGTCACTGGGGTTTAGACAAATCGTACAAAATCTTGCGTATTTGTATAAATTAGCATGAATTTGACACCTCATACAAATACGTACAAATTGGTCGTGAGACTGTGTTGGATAGACAGATAGATCAAATGTCTCCACCATTAAATCAAATGTGTGCGCTTGTTTTAGTCTGGCTGTGAATAATCTCCTCTGTACGAAATGGACGAATAAACAAGCTTTTGTTGGCTGATGGATTGAGGAACCTGTTCTCTCCCTGCTGTTGTGTCAGCCATATGATTGGCTGCCCAGTGCACTCTGGGATACTGGTGGTGGCCTGACAGAGAACTCATTCTGAGCTCCAGCCACGCTCAGGATCACATGCTCTCATTGACTACTGTTTACTTACTACGGATCTATCATAATCATCATTTCACTAAACGGAGTGTTTGTATATTGAACCTGTAAAGAAAAAAAAGGATTTAAGTTCAAATTAATTTAGTCTTTAAGGGCCGATTACCCGGTTATGAATTAGATTAAGCCAGGACTAGATCTCTGCTAATTTAGGACATTTAGGCCCGGTTTCACAAACAGGGCTTAGCTTAAACCAGGACTAGGCATTAGTTAAATTAAGATATTTAAGCAACTTTT
>JAUMHR010000035.1:766404-776923 GCA_032361145.1 Enteromius fasciolatus
ATAATAGATATGTAATATGAACCAATAAATGTCATGTTATGCAACTATGCTAAATGTCTGTTAACATTATTTACAAGAATTGTATTGTTGTGTTCTTTGCGTTCTTCCAACACTTTTCTGTTTTTAAGAATGGCTGCATTTATAGAATGAATGCCGTAGAAATTCTCAATCCCACGTAAGTTCGACTGTCCCGCTCTTATTTCTGGAAATGTCTGTTTGTTTCCCACAGGATAGAATAGTTAGATCCTCTTCAATGAAAAGAACAAGAACCATTTTTAATATTTCTTCAATACAGGCAATACAACAGCAGAGTAAAAAAAAAAATGTTTTTTTTTTTTTTGGTCAGCTGTTTCTGTCAATCTCTATTACTAATACTGATTTGTGCATCCAGAATTTGGGAAGAATCAAACAGGTAAAAACGTTGCATTGTGCAACAACAGGTTTCATATTTCTATCTAAATACAACAAGAGCAAATGCCACACTGTGTATTATGAGGATTATACTACATTTGAATAGGCACTATGGGAAAAAAGCTGAAATGCATTTGCATTTTTTGATGAGTTAGGCACTTTTTTGAGATGGTTAACAGTTTTGATGGTGTTTTATATGTTAGTGCTTTTCCAACTTGCTTTCACTTTTAAAACTTTTTACATTATGGGTTAAAATACAAGAGCAGAAAATTAAATTGATATTATTAGAAAAACTAGTTTCACCTACATTTTACACTTTACTGCTGGTATGTGGTACAAATAACTCTCGGTTTTAAAGCCAAGTTTAAAATAATTACATTAAGCAGTATTTTAAACCATTTATGAAGTACTTTTTTTTCTGAGTGAGTTACAATTTGTGAGTAATTCCAAGACCACTCTGTTTTCTATTATTTATTACATTTCTCATCCACCCTATGTTAAGTATCTTACATTTTACTTAACACAGTTAGAAGGTCAATTTTAATTGAACATTAATATATATAGTCAAACCAAGACAATACAGTACTGCAACAACTGCTTTTTTAAGGTATTTTTGTCTTGTTTCCAAATGTCTAAAAAAAAAAAAATAAACTTTTTTTTTTTTTTTTTTTTTTTTTTAAGTAAAAATTATTGTCTGTAAAAAAACCATTTTTTTAGAATAAGCAAATTAATCTTCCAATAGGATAAGCACAGTAATCTTATTTCAAACAATAAACAAGATTATAATTTTTTGCTTGTCTAGAAAGTTCAACCCAGGCTCAATGAAAATACATGCCTCTACAGTACGTACATTTGTGCAACCCTGTAATTATGTACCTTACTGCACGTTTCACAGCAGTTTCAAAGTGAAATGTTCAGAGAGTGGCACTAAAACACACATACATTTTTGTATGGCTTCAGATAATGTACATTTAGACTGTGCCACACACACAAAAGTAAGAAAAATGTTGTATTTAGTCAATCAAAATTAAACAGTAGACAAAAACTGTAACATTCCTAGTTTGTTTTGTCTTTTGTTTCATTGCATCTGGTTTATTCTACGTTCCGTGTCATGTGATGTTTTGTTTTGACTTCCCATGTGCTATGTCTCTCCCCATGTGTCTTGTGACCTAGTTTCAGTTAATTGTCTATTTCGTTCAGGTGTGTCTGTTAATCAGTGTATGTATTTAACCCGTGTCCTTTCAGTTTCTTATCGTCCATCAACCCTTATGTTTCATGTGTCTTTGCTCTTGTGATTTAAGAAAGTTATTGGATACTGCTCCACGTTTTTGTTTATTATTATTAAAAGTATTTTTGTTTTCTTAAAACCTTTGGCTCCGCGATCTCCTTCGCCTGCTCACTACTGAAACGTTACAAAAACAGCCCAGTACAATGAGATGAAACGTCTGCAAGGTCTTTGGATGAACACCATCATAGTCAGAGCCAGAAGAGCAGGTCCAAAAAAGATGAAGCTGATCAGCACCATGTTAAACCCAGGGTTACACGGGCAGGAAATTTACGATCCATTAACTTCTCCAGTCCAATTAGAGAAATGCAAAAATGGAGTGCACCAAAAGAAGACGATTTTTCTTTCTGGTTTTTCAGAACAGTTTAAAAACAACTCAAGAAACACTCTCTTTCATAAACAATGAGAAACTAGCCACCTTAAACTTCACTGACTGAATGACTGACTGAGAGTGTTTAAACAGGAAAGATCATACAGTATATTATTGTTACAATGTATATTAATAAAATATATTACTTATACAATGTGCATCAGCAAATCTTATATACAGGTCTCTTTATTTTTTTAGCTATTTACATTGTCATTAATCATAAACTATGAAAAAAGGATCACTGAAAAATAATAATAGAATCTATTAATGCGAATAGGAGTCAACTTACATTCTTTTAAATTGGGAGTAATGCAGAGACGCTCCATTAAGCTAAATTCATTGAAACTCATTAGATCGTGTTTGTCCAACAAAATGAAAACAAACAGCATACCATATCATGGTACATGCATACAGCAGATATTTACTCTATCAGGTCAACTCTTTAATAAATATTATTTATTAAATGTTATTGTGTTAGTGGATGATCAAGGATGATCAGTAAAGAACACATAAAAAAGCAAATCAATGCCATGACAAAAAAGCATCCGTATTTGTTATGAACGGGTCTGACGAGGTTGGATCCAAATGCAAGCTTTTATTAAGGGGCATGGTCAGACTGGATCAAGGCAACGGCAAACAAGAACAGAGACAACAGCATACAAGGTGAATCCAGATGGGTAGCGAGGGTCGGGGCGACCAGTAAACAGAATCAGTAAGGGCAAACCAGAGCAATAATTCAAACAGGGGCAAAGAGGTCGGTACACGAACAGGCCAAAAAACTTGATAAGGGAGAACACTTGCAATACTCAGCGGCTTTACAAACACACATGAACACTTCATAAAGGAAAGACAATGGGATAAATTTGGGGCTGAGCTGATCAATCAGCATGGAAACAAACAAGCTGGGTGGAGACAACACAGGGTGGACATAGGAACAGATGGACCACGTCATAATAAAAGTCCACAGCAGTAAACGAAGAGAACACTGACAGACAACATAACAGAGCCTCCTCCCAAGGAGCAGCTACCAGACGATAGTTCTTGAGGATGGTGGAGCAGAGGAGGAGCTGGAGGAGGAACAGAGGGCCAAGTCTTTGGGTAAGTGAGAAGCAGAAGCATGGAACAATGGTGGGCAAGGACCAAGGAGCTGCAGGAGTGGCACGTTGAGCCACAGCGATGCAGGCAAATCCAAGGGCCATGGCGGTGCAGACAACAGGAGTGGAACCCTCCATGGTGGAACAGCTGGCACAGACACCCTCCAGGGCAGAGTAGGCAGCAGAGATGCCCTCCAGGCGCCCTCCAGGGACTGGAGAGGAGGACACAGAGAGCTGGGACAGATGGTAGAAGCGCCCTCCCAGACGGAGCAGATGGAACGTAGGACTTCCAGGACAGAGCAGGTAGAACAGGAGCCCACCAGGGTGGCGAAGGCGGAGTGGAAGCCCACCAGGACGGCGCGGGTAGAATGGGAGCCAACCAGGGTTGAGTAGGAGGAACAGGAGGCCAGGGAGGCACAGGAGATCAGGACAGATCAGACGTTACTGTAATAGACAACACAGAGAGATTAATAACGGCCTCCTCGGCCAGGACAGTGAAGGCTGCAAGGTCGCAAGTGGCCTCCGTGGCTGGAACAGGGCAGGATGAGAGTTCGTGGGTGGTCCCTGTGGCAGGAACAAGGTAGGACAAGAATTCGAGGATGGCCTCCTTGGCTGGAGCAGGGCATGGCGAGAGTTTGAGGATGGCCCCCATGGCCGGAACAGGGCAGGACGAGAGTTCAAGGACGGCCTCCATGGCCAGAGCAGGGCAAGACGAGAGTTCAGAGGCCTCCGTGACTGTAATTGGCCATGACAGGAGCACATGGCAGCTTCCATAGTTGTAACAGGGTAGGACGAGGACTCAGTAATGGTCTCCATAGCCGTTACAGAGCAATACTCAGCAGCTTTACAAACACACAGGAAGCGTATTATGGAGGAGTATTATGTTTGCTTTTCTGATCTGTGAAAATATTTTTTGAAATGTTCCTGGTTCTGCATGTTATAAATAAATAAATAAATAAATACACATGCCAGATGGAGGGCTTCCTTCAGTCTCCTCAGGCCTGGCATTCTTCCTCCATGGTTCTTCCACCATGTTCCTCTTACTATAGTAAGATCTTATAATGCAAAGAAGTCATGCATTTAACCACTCACATTTTTGAAGACAGATATTATGGTGCACTATCCAAACGTAAATTTGCATTGGGATGCAGGCAGTTGGGTTCCTCGAGTGCCGACTATGTGTGCTTCACCAGAACCACTGTTATGAAGTAGTTAAAGGATATTCTTTGCATTTGAAAATCAATTACAAGAAAACAACAGCGATGTAAGTAACCTCAAGATGGCGCCACGGCGATACCCCTGGAGGGTTAATATAGAGTTTAGCTTCAATCAACTCAAATCTAAAAACAGTAGTATTTATCTCTTTGTCTACCTTTCTCCTTCTTGTGGTTAAACAGTGTTGAAGGTGTCACTCGAAAGTTGAAGTGGTATCATTATCATAGCTCTGAATGCGGTCTTCAAATCATCTTTATGCAGATTTTCAAGAATCAGCAGAGCAGTGAGAACAGAAATCTCTAGCATTTTTTAGCTTCATATTTCATCCAAAAAAATATTTAATAAAATTTAAATAAGAATAATGCAGTGCAGAAAATTTTGGGACAACTAATTGCAAGGTAGTAAAAAGCTAAATATATCTTTACAAATGTACATTTGAATGTCAATTTTTCATGTAGGCTACATTTTGAAAACCACACCATCCTCTCAATCACCTTCAATATACCAGCTATGGACTGATAATAAAAATCATAATTATTCATCCAATGAAGCAATTACTGGGCTTAATTGAATTGTTTATTTTATTACATGCCTACACTGTTAACACACTTGCATTTTATAAATCAGGGAACACATTTTACATTAGCAGACATTATCATAAAATCGACCCATCACCCAGATGTGAATTTGCCTGTAAGTAACCCCAATGATTTTAGGTGGCCCGCTGTAGTTCAACTTCCGAGCCGTAGATGGATGACTCTGATAGTTGTGTTAATTTATTCTGCTTTTCCTGTTGCTCCAGACATCTTGTTCTGCAATCCCAACAGCTTACAGCAGTAATGATAACAACCGCGAGACATGTGAGCAGTACTAAGGATGAAAACTAATCAAACACAAACACAAAAGAGAAAAAAAATTATGTAGATGTAGAAAGAGAGATAATGGAGTATAATACAACTGTACTTTCTACTCACCCTTGAGTAGAAAATAATTTTTTCAGTCAGATCTCGCAGTTCTGTTCCATTCACTTTACCATCTCTTATTTCAGTGGGTTTGCACCATTTTATCTGGAGCTCTTCGTCCAGGACATAATCTCCTTCCCAGTGTGATATACCACATGCTACATATTCACCCTCAAACAACAACAGAAAAATCCACAATGAAGGTGGAATCAGACTAAATAAAAAGAGCCCAGCACAATGAGAAGATGAACGTCTGCAAGGTCTTTGGATGAACACCATCATAGTCAGAGCCAGAAGAGCAGGTCCAAAAAAGATGAAGCTGATCAGCACCATGTTAAACCCAGGGTTACACGGGCAGGAAAATTCACGGTCCATTAACTTCTCCAGTCCAATTAGAGCAAAGCAAAAATGCAGTGCACCGAAAGAAGCTGTTTTTCCTTCCGCTTTTTCAGGACTGTTTGAAAACAACTCAAGAAACACCATGTTTTATGAGCAATGAGAAACTGGACGCTTTTCAATTCACTGACTTGCTTCAGACTGAATTAACTACTGAGAGCTTTTAAACAGGAAAGATCATATATATTTGTTTACAGAACAATGTGCATCAGCAAATCTCATAGACAGGGATCTTTATTAATAACTGTTTACATGGCCATTTGTCAAACCATGAGACAAGGACCATTGAAAAAGAACAATTGAAACCACTCAATCAAACAAGAGTCAACTTTATTCTTTTAGATTGGGAGTAATTTAGAGACGCTTCATTCAACTAAATTGAATGATATTTACCAGATGTAAATTAAATCTTGTTTGTTCAACTAAATGAAAACAGCATTATATGGGATAATCATGGTACATGAGAGCATACAGCAAATATTTTCATTCATGGTAAACTCTTTTATTTTCACGAGTTCGCGCTTGCCTGTAACGAGTATTTTGAGGGGGTGAGAGGTTCTGATCTCAAACCATCTTAGGGTCACGTGTGCTCCATTGTGATCTTTGCTTGCATGTGCATTGAGTCGGGCGCTGTTTCCAGGAACAATATTCATTGGCTGGAAGACAGTACACTGTTGGTAAAGCTGACCCTGAGCCCCAGGCATTTTAAGTACCTAAGAAGCACTTACAGTAGCGTCATCTGCATCTCAATCGGCCCAAATTGATAAGCAATATAGAGGTTGTTATTGTCACATCATAGAACACAGCACATGCTGCTGAGCTGAGGGGCGGGATCGGACACACACTAAAGGTTCAACCAATCACAACACAGTGGACCAACTAACCAATCAGAGCCCATTGTGGATTTCTAAGGAAGGGGCTTAATAAAAACAGGAACATGTTTTTCAGAGAAAGGTCTAGTGGTGTGGAATAAAGGTTAATTATGTGAAAAATAATGTGTTTTTTTTAAAACAAAACATTAATACATGCTAGACCCCATAAACACAATCAAGCTTAAACAAACAAAAAACAGTCAAGCTGTTATGCTCTCTGTCATTGTTCTCTTCTAAACTACCTTGGGTGACCATCCGCCTGATCTCAGTGTGAATTATTCCACCAGACACTGTCACATATACAACCAAACACAAAGTATAAACTAAAGATACCTTATGTCATCGTCACAAGGACCATACCAACTGTCACGATCGTCAGCTGGAGCTCCATTAGTATTGAGTTCATGGGCTCCATTAGAGCGCACTCCACCCTGGACTTAGTCATTGGTTTCTGGACTCTATTTCCCATGTGTCCCTTGGCCCTCATGTCACCATGTCTTGTGCTACTTTAGTCAATTGTGTTCTGATTGGTTTCCATGTATTTCATGTGTCTTGTTCTCATTGGTTGGTTCTGTCTGTGTTCCCCTCTGTCTATCTTAAAAGAAGTCCTCACCCTCTCTCTTACGCTGATTATTGTTTAACCTACAGTTTGCTGGTGTTTGATCACGTCTTGTGAATAAAGTTTTGCACTTGGATCCCCACTCTTCGCAACAGCACAACCAACTACACTAGCAAACCACACACACTTCACAAACAGCTGCTTCTGCTTGTTTTATTTGCATGGACTGTGCTAGGATGGTACTCGGAAAAGCTTTGCCACTTTTGTTGATTTGGTGCTGGTCTTTTGCCAGTCTCCCATGACCGTGGAAATCACGAACAATGACACCAGCCCTGCTCAGGACCCAGAGCCCAGCCCACCATCTCCCCACTGTGTGGAGCCAAAGCCCACCACTGACGGAGAGCCAATGGCCGATGCGACCGAGGAGCCATCGCCAAGTAGATCAACAGAGCTGAGGATCGTCTTAAAGCCAGAGCCTCAGACGTCAGACCAGGTGACCATGAGCTTCAGAGTGGAGATCCACCCCAGGCACCACGGCTGAGGGTGAGCAAGATGTGTATTTGGGACTGCTACAACACCCTCCAATGCCCGCACCTTGTAAGCGCTTTCAAGTACCTGTTTCTCAAGAGCACCCTCCAGCGCTAAGCCCAGAGGAAACCCAAAAATGCCTGCCAATGCCTCCCACCCTTTCCTGTCTCCACTTCTGGTTCCTGTCAGCCCTGCTGCTTACCCTTAGCCCACCACCTATGTGGATTTGCCATGGGTCTGCCAGTCACCATCGGTGTCATGGCTGGAGGATCCCTCACTCCGCCTCGGCCCTCCAACCCATTGGCTCTACCATGGACCCTAGCTCCCTCCCCTCCACCGTGGCCCATCAGTCCACCAGCTCCATCGTGCCTCAGTTTCCACCTTTGGCTGTTGTCAACCATCCGCTGCCTCTGGACTCCACTGCTCCGGCTATGCCTCGTTCCTCCGGCTCTGTCAGGCTCCTCCTTCCCTCCGGCTCCACCTCAGTTCTCAGTCGCTCCGACTCCAACATGACCATCCCTATCTCTGCATCAGTTGCCAGCGCCATCGGTTCCATGGAACACCATGATGGCTGCAATCTGTGTCCCGTCTGGTTCCTCCTGCTCCAGTCTCCTCCCAGGCTCCTCTCTCGGTGGCCTCCACCCTGGACTCTTTGTTGAAAAATAATGTGCTTTTTTAAAAACAAAGCATTAACACATGCTAGATGGCACCCTATAAACACAATCAAGCCTAAACAAACTAACAAAAACTGTCAACCAACCCTTTAAATTGCTTGACGTATTTGAAAAAGGTTTTCAGAACAACTTTACATTAATAAAACTTGGTAGGTGTATAGAAAAAAGAAAATCTCAAATGAACCCAAATCATGTTTTCATATACAGGTTGGATTAAATCAAATATAAAGAGTGAGAAAAACATCTTAATGCTGCCAATATTATGTTTCTCCCATCTGTTTTGTCCATATTTGTTTTAACTCTTCCTGTCTCCCAGGCCTGAATATTCAGGAGCACTGGGAAAACCCTGGTGAGTTGGTCTGTTGCTTTTGGCTGCAAGGGCTGATGTTGTTATGCTACCGGGTTGAACTATACTGCTCCTAGGCTGCCTGCACTCACAGCAGCCCCACTCTTTTTTTGCATATTATTTTCTCCATATTACTATTTTCACTTGACCATATCAGTAACAAATTCTCAACTGATAACTATTCATTATTTTTGCACATTATTTTAACATTATTACAAACATTTGAGGAAAGTTAGGTTGAAATTCTTTTTTTTTTGTATGACTTTAATTGCACATAAGGAAAGGAAAGGACGTTACATGTGGCCAGGTATGGTTTCCCATACTTGGAATTTGTGCTCTGCATTTAACCCATCCAAGTGCACACACACACACAGCAGTGAGAAGTGATCAACCACACGCACACACAAACCGTGAACACACACCCAGAGCAGTGAGCAGTCAGTGCTGCGGCACCCAAGGAGCAGTTGGGGGAACAGTGCCTTGCTCAAGGATCTCACCTCAGTCGTGAGACACTATACTATATTATATTATATTATATTACACTAATATAAAATCAAGATATCATTCCATTTATTTTTCTTTTGTAGAGCTAGCAAGTGTTAACTGCTGTATAAAGTCTCAAACCATTTGGATGAAGATAATTATTTGTAATATTTTTGCGCAGGAGTTTTCGAGGAGCAGGCACTAAAGGGCCCTAGATTTGATTTCGGAGCAGCCTATGAGCTTAAGGGAACCACAGCCGGCAGACTGGATCAAGGCTGTCTCCAGACACTGGAGGTTCCCTTCCCTTCAGCTCAGTCCTGTGGTGTCTTGAATTTGCCTCGCTCTTAAGAACTTTATCATCACACAGTTATTAATCATAAACTATGAGACAATAGTCATTGAAAAACAACAATAGAAAAGATTCATGCAACTGGAAATCAACTTCTTTTGCCTTCTTTTAGATTGCAAGTAATTCAGAAACGTGCCAGAAAACTAAAAAAAATCTAAAATTCATACAGAATGCAGCACAATTTGGAAGAAAAAAAACGACAACAACAGATTCTGAGCATTATGCATTTCAAGAGCTCACACTTCCTTATGATAACAATTTATGGCATGTTTGGCGTGCCGTCCATAGGGCGAGCCTGGAGGTCGGCGAATTCAGCTCAAACTCCGCTTGTCCCCCGGTAGGAAGATGCAGAATGAGGTAGAGAAGGGGAGGAGGCGGGATGCGTAATGAGATACGGAAGGGAAGGAAGCAAGCTTATTTAAGGGGAAGGTTTATGGATTTGATTGGACGGGATGGAATTAGATTGATTGGCAAACAGGGTTCCAGCCGTGGCTAATCATGCGTATGCGTTCCTCCCGAAACTTGTTTATTAACATCACAAGCAGAAAGATAAGTTCCTTCTTTACTACCAGCAGATATATATTTACAAACAATAAACCTGGCCAAAGTAAAACATCAACCACAGAAAACAGTCTATGGCCTTTTATTCATGCAGTATTTCTTACAATCGATTTTCTCTATATATTTCAAGATTTTGTGCTTTTTCAACAATGGTAGCAAAATAAAACGAGTTTGGCGTGCTGTCGGGGGTGAGCCGGGGGTTCAGAGAACCTCGAGCCCTAGTAACGATAGCCCTAGCTAGGGCCAGGCTTGAGGCTGGCTCGAACCTTGCGTGCCCCCCATTAGGAGAGAACGGAGGAGACAGGGAGGTGGAGGGATTGCAAAAGCAAGATACTGAAGGGAAGGAATCTGGTTTATTTATAGTGGATTTTAGCTTGTTTGGTTGGCTAACAATATAGGCGGTGATCATTAGTT
>JAUMHR010000035.1:794821-819856 GCA_032361145.1 Enteromius fasciolatus
TTATTTGAAAAGAACAAACCTGCAAATGTCTCAACTGACCAATCAGAATCAAGCATTCCAGAGAGCCGTGTAATAAAAATAAATAAATCACAATTATATTTCTCACATAATTGCGAGAAATAGTCATATTGAGAGAAAGAGCTACATTTTGTGATAAAAAAGTCAAAATGGGATGTCATAGTCCCATTGTGAGATATAAACTACAATGCGAGAAAAAAACAATTGTAAAAAATATATTGAAAAAAAAAAATAAAAATCGCAATTGCAAAAATACATTAATGGACAATCAATATGAAGACATAAAACATTTGCAATTCTTATAAAAAAAAGTTCAATTATTATAAATTAATTAATTAATTTATTTTTTTATGCAACTTTATGCAACATTTCTTTATTCCTAATTGATTTTATTTTCGATTTTGTGGTAAATTGCAACTGGGACATGTTTGAGAGGTTCATTAACATAGATAACAGTAAAAAAAAGGTAAAGACTAGCCTATATTTCCATCAATTATTCAGAGTGAGTGTTTATTCTTAGATCTGAGGTATGGCACAATGAGTTATGCATGCTTTCCAACCGTTGAAATGGCTAATTATTGTTGTGCCAACGCAATTTCAATCCATTAAACAGGCCGCAAAGGGATGGTCATTTTCAACAAAGTAATAAATAAACTGGAGCTGCTCACCGCATTCCAGAGACTCGTCAGATCCGTCTCCGCAGTCGTCGTCATGGTCACACACGAAACGACGCGGGACGCAGTTCTGGTTCCGGCACTGGAACGTGCTCTCAGTGCACGTGTTGTTCGGAGCTTATTAAAAGACAGGAACAGGAACAAACAGGACGTTAGGTATGTGTTAGGATAAAAGGAGTAGAACATTACAGACACCTGAGATTTGTCTCAAATCCCCAATTATTTTGGTTGTGGCTCTGAAAATTCAGGGACAGCAGATACAAAGAAGATATTCTGGGTAGATTTGGCAGCTTATTTTCCAACAGTGGTGTTAATTAGTGTTTACTGTTGCAGATGAATATAAAAAAAATGAATAAATGCATAAATGAATGAACCAATGAAGAAAAATAAATCATTTGACGAATAAAATGCCTAGATTTTATTATTTATTGTATTTGAGAAATACATACAAAATAAGGAAAACAATGCATGACCTAAAATAAAATACAATACCTCTGTATTAAATATAATTAAACAAATAAACATGAATCAAAATCAAATACGTCCAAAATGACTGATGACTGTGATCCGGGCTGAAAACAGGAACAGGAAGTTGCTGGTTTTATGAGAGGAAATATTATGGTTGAAATTACCACAGCCAGCCACGGCTAGCTCATCGCTGCCATCGGGGCAGTCTCTCTCCCCGTCACACAACCAGTTCCTGGGTACACAAGCGTACGATCCTGGGCAACTGAACAAACCAGCGGCGCATGTTGTCGGGCCTGTCGAGAAAACAGAGTGAGCATCGCAATCTCGAGCAACATGCTGCATGAATGAATATTCATTTGTTCAAATAGAAAAGCTTCTCAAAGTAATTGAAAAAGTTTAAGCATTGTCTCGAGAACTTGTTTAACAATCTGTTTGGGTTTGACCTTTGAGAAACCTGAGGGTTTTTTTCCGAGCACATTTGTTAGGAGCACAGCATGGCCATAAATTCGCAACTATGATGAAACCGCAGGCCAATTTTTCTTCCCGCCTCTTTCGTGTTGATTTATATCCTTCCTCTCAGAGGGAGTCTTTCATTGTGTGGCCTAAATGCAAATACGTGCTTCAGAGTTTTACCGCAAATTTCTTCGCTTTCGTCCAATCCGTCACCGCAGTCGTTCTCCCCGTCACAGAGCCACTGTTTGGCGATGCACTTGTTTTTCGAGCAGGCGAACTGGTTCCAAAGGCACGATGAATCTAGAGGGAAAAGTTTGAACTTTGATAATAAACCCACGGGAGGCAGTAGTGACATTTAAGGAACGGTGCAAACAAAATGTTGATTCTTTCATTATTTATGTTGTTTTAAAACACATTTAGTTCTTTCATAGAACACAGCATATGATATTTTGAAAAGGTTCACCTTGCTCTTTTTCCAATTAGAAAGGTATACATGTGTAAACCTACTGTATATATATATATATATATATATATATAAATATAATTAAGAAATAATCAAGAAAAAGGTAATACAAAGTAATACAGTGAATGAATAATGACAATTTTTTTGGAGGGAAAACTAAGAAAAAGAACATTTATACTCTATAATAAGCAAAAGTAGAAAAAGTAAATATCTATGAAATTACTTTTACTTTAGTTCTATTATTGCAAACAAAATATGGTATTAAAAAACACAAAGCATATGACAAAAAAGCTAAGAAAAAGAGCGTCTATAGCTTAAAATAACCAAAATAAAACACAAAAAATGATCAAATTATTTAATGTTGTGTTCCAGAGAAGAAAAAGTCATACCGGTTTGGAACCACATGAAGATTAATAAATGATAACAGAATTAAAATTTTGGCGGGAAAACTAATAAAAACACATTTGTAAGCCGTAACACCTAAAATAAAACACATAAACAAATCGAAATATTTTGTTATGTTCCAAGACAGATGGGTTTGAAATGACTTGAATTATATCCTATAATAAGCTAAATAAAAAGTGAACACATCAATGAATACACTTATATGTTATATGTTTGCCTTTGAAAGCCAAATTGACTGCAATATCTGAAGAAAGTGGCCTCTAAAAGCCCTCTTCGTCCTTGTTGGGATTAGAGACTCAACTTTGGAAGGCGATCCTACTAGCAAGCACTTTTAAAGTAATTGTCCACTTGCATACGCACGCGAGCCACGAAAGGTGCGAGCAAATATGCCCCTATCAGCAGTCTGAAAGTTTGTTTGCTTGCGTTTGCCATCGATTTTGTGATATCTCTGCAAAGCCACCGGGGGCTGGAACAAAGACACCAAGGTCACCAAGAGAAAGGTTTTAAAAAGTGACACCAAAAGGGCTGAAGACAATAGGTAAATGAGGGTCATTCTTCAAAACCTGCCTTAGGAGAAGTCTCAAAAGAACAAATAACCGAAATGAAAGGTGAAAAAGCACCGGCGCATTCGTCAAGATCAAGGACACGGAAACAAATCTGTATTACTTCTGATTTTGGGTCAGTGAGTATGAGGTCGCCGCGCGGTCCAGAGTTGCGCTGGCTTCACGGGAGTTTCAGTCGCAGATCAGAGTTCTTGCTCAGAATAAGACGCTTTAAAGCGGAACCAAAAGGATTCCCGGCACGGGGTCGGGACAGAAGCAAAGCAGATATTGGTCGCAGCAGGAAAGCAGAACTTCCTAGAACTTCCTGCTCTACAGTTCTGCTCACTTTAAAGGTACATCACAAAGTTTGAGATCTAGAGAAACATGAATGTCTATGAGATTAATAATTACACAACCCATCATAGCAAGATGTACTGTAGATGGAATAACCCTTCACCTAAAGCTGTACGGTAACTTCATAACATTCATTGTGAAATATACTATTCTCTACTATTAAGAGAAATAGTCACATAGCAAGACTTGGGATACTGTATATAAGTCCTAAATTGTGAGAAAAAAACCCATAATCACACACACAAAAATTGTATTGTGATACATACAATAAAATTGCTGGATATATAGACATAAAGTATAGTCACATTGCGAGTCTTAAAGTTGCCGTTATAAGAAGAAATTAAGTCACATTGAGAGCCTTAAAGTTGACATAGATTAAGATATAGAAATATTACCAAAAATCTAAAAATAAAGAGGAATAAAGTTGCATCATGAGATATACAATATAAGCGGTATTGGGAGATAAACTGTGATGTAAAGGATCAATTTTAGAAACCAATGTTGCTATAATGAGAAATTAAGTCACACCGTGAGATTTTGTCATAATTTTAGTTATAAAGTCACTATGGCTATAATTATATACTCAATGAAAGAAGTCAATGAAGATATGAGACAATGAGAAATGAAGTCATAATTCTGAGAAATAGTGGCATTATGAGATACTGTATAAAGTGGCAATGCAACTTTATATTTTACTATATAAAGTAATATTGTGAGACAAAAAAGTCACTAAATTATTATATACTTAGATATAAAGTCATCACGTGAGATTAATATTCACAAATTAAAGAAATAAAAAGAAATTAAGTTAAAGAAGTTATTAAAGAAATATAAAGTTGCACTGCAAGACATAACGTCATGCTGCAAGATACAGTTATAGTATAGTATAGAAATAGTATAGTATAGGAAATGTTGCTATAACAAGAAATAAATTCACACAATGAAGCAAAGTTACATTTTCAGGTTCAAAGTCACCATGGGAGATTTGCAAATTGTGAGCAATGAAGTCATAATTACAGAAACAATATTGCATTGCGAGATATAAAGCAACATTGCAAGATATATTGACGTAATGGGAGATATAATCTATATAATCGGAGGGATTTAAACACACAAGTAGCCCCGGCTATGCGTTATTACTTTGGAGCGGTTATTATTCGAAAAGAACGAACCTGCAAATGTCTCGACTGACCAATCAGAATCAAGCATTCCAGAGAGCCGTGTAATAATGAGAAATAAGGTCACCATGAAAGCCCAAAAATTACAAATTGTAAGAAAAAATAAATTAAAATAACAGCAAATCCGCAAATAAAAAAGTGGGTATGAGGAGAAAAAAAGTCGCACACAAAATTTTAATTACATTTTGAGAATTACAAGAAAAAAACTTTTTCGAAAATAAAAATACAGAGTCAAAAATGAGACATAAACTCTCGATTCGTTTTTTGTTTTTACCCTGAAGTGGAAACGACTTTTAACAAACTGCACTCACATAAAAGTACTAGCTTATCAGACTTCTACAATAACTCTTCTGGAATTTGAAACGAATAAAACTAAGAATAGACAGGAAATTGAGCATAACTTTTATATAAAAGCATAACTGTAACTCTGTACAGCCAGGAATGTAAAGCAGCTAAACTCTCACATTTAGCACTTACCACATACTAGCCGTGACAAGTGGATCAATAAAGCAAAATAGCACTTCCGTTCTAATGTAGATGCTGCTGCGTGACTTGAACATGAATAAAGTGTTCAGACGTGAATATATTCATTATTCACAATGTGTCCAGCAGGCCTGATTGAAACGTATAGAAAGGTGGCGCTCACCGCATTGAAATTCATCTGCTCCATCCTCGCAGTCTTTCTGTCCATCGCACAACCAGACGCTGGAGATGCAGTTTCCACTGGGACATGCAAAATGGCCGTCCTCACACGTATGGATTGAAGAAGCTGAGAGAGAAACGTCAAAATGAAGACAATAAGGGTTTAGAGAAACTTGTAGAAAACCATCTGAAGTTCTTACTTTCAACAATTACCAAAGGGTTCACCACTATTTCAAGAAAACAAAATGAGAACATCATGTAAACAAATCAATTGTATGACCTCTAAATGTCTACCTCAGCTTCAGTTATCCAATCTGCTATCTGTGTTTTGTATTTGTGTTCGGATTCTGACTTTTCAAGGTTATTTTAAACCTGCAGCATCTTCTTTAGTAAAACGAATAGGAAACATCTGAGTTTAGTTTTTTTTCAGACATTTACAGAGAATCAGTGCTTTAACTTACCATCACATATTTGTATTTTGTATTTCTGCCTTCAAGACTTGCAGGAAACATCCTATGTTGAAATTTTGGAATCATAAATGGGTGTTTACAGGCACTTTTATGTCCCTGGGCATTGATTTTTATTAAAACATTTTTTCTTTGCTGTGTAAAGATTCTAAAACTGTCTACCAAACGCTTTAATATGGTATCATTCGTAAGATATATTTCCTTCATATATTATTTTGTTTTACCATTTTCCAAGACCAAGTTTGAATCTTAAAATATATAAAAAATAAAATAAAATAATACTAATCAACTATAATAATTGAAGTAAAAAAACATAAAAATGTTGCAATAAAAAAAAAAAAACAATCAAACATTTAATTGTTGTCTAATCAAAATTATTATTGATTGATCAATTTCAGTTTAAAATTATTAAACCTAAAAAAAAAATCAAGTACATTTTGAATTGACTTAATATATTATTTTTGTATTATTATAAAAGGAAAATAATTAAATTGAATTGTGATCATTAAACATTTTATATATATATATATATATATAAAATTGTGGCTTGTTGATGCTACAGTTTCGTTAACACATTTTGACATATGTATAAAGATGGATGGATGGATAGATAAATGGGTGCATAGATAGATAGATAGATAGATAGATAGACTAAATGAAACTTTAGCATCAACGAGTCACAATTAAAAATTCACACTTGGTCATCACCAATTTCTACCACAATTCCTTCACTGACATTCCCTAACTTTTTAAAGACAAATCCAACTTTCCAACTTTTAATTACAACATTGCGATGACGTTTATGTGCGCTCAGCTCATAAATTCTTACAGAACTGTAAAGTTCTGCAAAAAAACAATTCTACACACTCATCGACTTCCAGAACTCTGTTTCACTCAGCCACAAGGACTTATTAAGTCACTAAATATTCTCAGTAGGTCCTGGGCTTTCTACATATATCAGTAATATATAAGTATATTACTGTCAAATATTTGGCAGGTCTCAGTGTGATTGAGTCAAAAAAGTCCACATTTCACAGCCTCATAAAAGGCTCTGGCGATGTGAGCCGTCACTGCACCGGCAATGCAAACTTTGTAAAAATTCCCTTTGTTCCCAATGCTATTTTCCATTCTTAACATGACAACATTGTACTTTGAACACAAACAAACAAGAGAAAGACAGTCCGGGGGAGAGAATGCAAATGCGTTTCTACCGTGGCAGTGTATTTCGTCTGCGTAATCCCCACAGTCGTTGGCTCCATCACAGATCCAGGAGGGATGAACACACAGCGAGGTGGAATTGCAGCTTAGAAACCTCTCGCTGTTGCTGGCGCGAGAACCCAGTCTGTAGTATTCCATGCAGTCTGTGCTATCTGAAAACACAGAGAGGACAATGAGACGAGTGTTTCACACGTCAAGTGACAGGCAAACACACACTGTCAGAAGTGTGAACGGGCTAGCGCCTTCACGTATGCTAATCTTACTACAGCTTTTCTCGTCCGATGCGTCAGCGCAATTGATTATCTGATTACACCAGGATGATGCAGGAATACAGGCGCCGTCTGCACAACGTCGCTCAGAAGACGAACACGAGGAATCTAGAACCAGAAGGGGGAAAAAAAGCAGATGAACTCGACACACCTAAAGGCAAATAAAAACACTATTTAATCAAATGCTTAATATCAAATCATTTTAAAGCAAATCAAAACTTTTTAATAAGGTTAGACAACTTTAAAGCAAATCGAGATGCTTTAAATGAAGTTGAACCAGTTTAAACCAAACCAAAATGCTGTAAATAAAATCAAACTACTTTTAGGAACAGCACAATTCTTTAAAAGAAGTCAGACCACTTAAAAATCAAATGAAAATGCTTTAATTGAAGTCAAATTGATTTTAAGAAACCCTAAATGCTTTAAATAAAGTCAAACCATTTTTAAACAAATCAAAATGCTTTTAATGCAATCAAACTAATTTAAAGCGAATCAAAATGCTTGAAATAAAGTCAAACCTGTTTAAAGCAAACCCAAACACTTTAAAAGCAGTCAGATCACTGTAAATCAATTCAAAACGCTTAAAAATAAAGTCAAACTTCTTTTAAGAAAACCAAAATGCTTTAAATAAAGTCAATTTACTTTAAAGCAAATCAAAGTCATCTAAAAAAAGTCAGATCACTTTTAAGCAAACTGAATTAACCAAAATTGTTTCAGTAAATTTTAATATATAGTATGAAAGCAAAGTGCTCATGGCTATAATGAATATATAAAAATACTATGATAAATAAATGACAGTGTAAATACATTGATATTAAAGATACTTGTGCTATTGAAATGAGAATAGAAACCCAGTGGTAGTGTGAATGCAAACCAAGTTCATTTAAAAAGGTGTGAGTCTGATTCTAAATTAAGCTAAATCAGATCTTACTCTATTTACAAGTCCAGTGAGAATGCAAAACTGGTTTGATTCTTACAAAAAGGAGATAATCAAGTATCACTGGCTACGGGTGAATAAAAACATATGTAATGAGAAGTATTTTGTTTATTTATCTCCAAAAGTAAATGGTTCTAGAAGCATTTAGACTCCTGCGTTGCTGGCAAGAGCACATCTTTCGTTGGCCTTCACCCACCGAAGCATAGTGATGCCAAGATCTGTGGTTTGTGCTGTCTACATTATAGATGTGTATCTGCATTAAAGTTTAATGTTGTTATTTAGATGCTCAAGCAAGGCAAGAATTCAAGAGTTCTATTGATTGATGGACTACATCTCTCCATGGAGTCAGGCAGAATGAGATAAAAAAAAACAAAAAAACTCTGACACTGGATTGAGAATGCGTTTCAATTTTGTAAGAAGAAAAAATACCCACTGTTACAGTAAACTTCGTCTGAGTTATCCCCGCAATCATTCACTCCATTACAGAATCGGTGGTTGGCCACACAGCGCTGGTTATAGCATGATTTAAAGCCGTGTCTGCAGTTCCGGTTCTCTGAAGAATGATAATGCTAAGATTAGACATAGGACTGTACTAAAACATGCATTAGAGATATTTAACAGAGTTAAATGAAAGAAGATATAGATAGATAGATAGATAGATAGATAGATAGATATTCTCTATTCATAACAAGGTAATGTAAAGTCTGGATGCTAAAACTATCTGAAAGAAGCTTCGTTAAAAAACTCTGCTTGAGAAAGTAAAGACAGAGGAGAGAGACAGAGCAGCAGTCATCCTGTCACATCACACACACTCATTACATGTTTGCCAGGTTTCTCTAAGCTCGTCTTATTAGTCTGAGTCACAGGAGAACAGGAAGACCTTCTGTAGCTTCCTTCATTCAGTTTAGAGATGAAACCTGAGGACTCAAACACAGCACCATGCCTGATTGGGTTCTTACCGCAATACTGCATCTTCTCATCCGACCTGTCTTTGCAGTGTGCGATGCCGTCACATGTCAGTTGGTAATCGATGCATTCCCCATTTCCGCACTGGAACTCAGAGTGGATGTTACAGGAGGAGTTCATGGCTAGAAGATGAGAGTAAAAGAGATTTGTAGAGCTGTGATTTGCTGCACTGAAGTATAGATTAGGGATGTGCTTTGACTGCTATGTTTGACACACAATCAGCTGAGGACAGGCGTGGTAATGTAGTTTTTTATTTTTTTCCTGTGAATCTATGTACACAAACTTCAGAGGGATGTCTCCTTGGCCTTTGCATTATGTCCCCCGTGTTCTGTTCCATCTGATGCACTATGTCTAGCTGTTTGAACACAAAAACACATCTGTGTATAAGCCCCATAATCCTCTCCCAGTAGCCAATTCCAGCGCTGTTGCAATCGCTGTTGAAAGTCACTGTGTATGGTGTCCTTAACCAATGTTTGTTAAAGTCACACAACTGTGTTTTTATTTCTTGCACTCATGCCCATCCCTAGCAAAAATGTAAAGGGTGTTACAAATACAATCACTTGGCATTTACAGTGTAGCAAAATGAATTTGGATTCAAATCTGGAAAAAAAGAATTTAGTCAACAATGTAATCTACAATTCAGATCACAGTCTTGATTTAGGATCTATATTCAGAGCAAAATTTGGATTCAAACCTGGTTAAAAAATTTTATACATTTAGAACAAACAGAATCTGAATCATAATCTGGATTTAGAATATTGATCATAATGTAAATCCAGATCGTAATCTTGGTATTGAATCTATATATTCGAAGCAAAGGAAATCTGTATTGCATTTTGGATGTGCAATTATATTTTACAATACAAATCCAGAATCTAAATCTGAACTAAATAAATCTGAATCAAAATGAAAAATTAACTTGGATTACAACCTGGATGTACAATCTAGATCAAAGTCTAGTTCCAAAAACCACATGTAATCTAAATCATAATCTGGATATAGAGTACAGTTCATAATCTGAATTTAGATCAGAATCTTTATTTAGAACCTAAATCAGAACAAAATAAATCTGAATCATAATGTGGATTTAGAATTTTTTACATTTTGGATGTACAAAAAAAATAAAGAAAGAATGAATTTAACATATTTAAAGCAAACAGAATCTGGACCATAATCTAGATTTAAAATATGGAATATAACCTGAATCTAGATCATCGTCTTTATTTACAGTCTATATTTAGAGAAAGTGAAATCTGCATTCTGGATCCAGGACCTAAATGAATCTGATGGCGCACAATCTGGATTTAAAATATAAAAAAATGTCAAATGAAATAATAATCATAATTTGTATACTGTAAAAATGCAATATGGCTATACTATATAGATTACAATCTGGTTCCTAAATGTTATATTCATAGCAAATAGAATATGAATCATAATCTGAATTCAGAATTTGGATCAGATTTTGGCTTCTGAATTACAATCTCTATTCACACTATATTTTTATAATCTAGGTCCAGAACCTAAATTCTGACTAAAATGAACTGGAATCACAATCTGGGTTTGTAATCTACATTAAGAGCTGCATGAGTCCCAGTCATTTGGATTTATAAATGATATGAATAATAATACAAATAATAATACGCACAAGAATGCTGCACTAATAAAGTTTTCGGACCACGGCCTCGCTAATAGGGTTACGCTGTAGTTTGTTTCATGAGCAGCAGAATGTTCTTCTCACTATGCTAAAAGCGGCTGTTCTGTCCCACATGCCCCGTTTCTCAGCTATCCGCCTCCAGACCTAGGGCACAGCAGACCTGAACGTGCACTCTGAATTTCAATCCAGAGTGAATCAACCACCCAACATTTTACATTCTCAAAACTTGCTTGTATCACCAGCTTACCAAATACATATGTCTGCAATTATTTGGAATACGCCAGCATAGCCTCAATGCTAACAGATACAGATTTAGCCACATAACTAAAAGTATTGAGACATACTAGACCATTTTGGATGAGTGAAAATGAGCAAGAGATACAGAGATAGAGGGTACAGGACTTACATACACATCTGTTATCATCCAGTAATATTCGTTCTCCACGACAAGTACAGTTTACCACACCAAGTGGAGTCAAAAGGCAAAGGTCATGGCACCCTCCATTATTCACGCTGCAGGGGGATGACTCACCTAAAAGTAATAAGAGAAATCCTTGGTAACAAATCTCTATTCTCAATGCACTGGGACAAATCATGAGATTTACTACAGTTTGACAAGCTTTACAGCTCAAACATGTAGTTAAGAATTAAACCAACAGGATCTGAAACTGTTATACACATTCAAAAATGTCCCTATGTTTTGGTGCCATGTTTGAATGTATACAAAGTTGGGAAGGAGTGACAGAAAAAAGCAGTTTGGCAGCATAATATATTTACTATATATTCAGAACAAATGAAATCTGAATTATATTCTGGATTTAGAATATGAATCCTGATCCGAGTCTTGACCTCAACCTTCATAACCTTCAAAATACATACAGTAACTTAAATTCTGAATCTGAATCACAATCTTGGTTTATAAAATTCAGAGCAAATGAATTTGAATTACAACCCGGATGTGCAAAGGGGATCATAATCTATTACCAGAATTGCATATTTAGAGCAAATAGAATATGAATCATAATCTGGATTTAGAATATGAACCCTTCTCTGAGCATAACCCTCATTTCACGAGTTCCCACTTCCTCATTAATAATAATAGGCATGTTTGGCGAACTGTCCGGGGAGCAGGCAGAGATCCTGGTGGACCCTGAGCCCTAGGGGATTAACCCCTATGAGGCGAGGACTGGGTAGAGCTCGGAGTCCGGCCTGGTCACCGCGTGCCCCCCGGGAGGAGGGTGGGATGTGAATCAGCCTAGAGAGCCCGGAGGCGACGGCGGCGAGGGACAGACTCTGAGCTGGAGAAGGCCTTTGGGAGGAGCCTTGCTCAGCGAGGCCGGTCCTCCCCTGGCCAGGGGCCTGACACCTGGTTTCCGACAGGTGGTGTGAGGGGAGGCTGAGGGATGAAAAGAACGAAGATACCAGGGAGAGGAAGTTGGCGGTATATAAAGGGAAGAGTTAGGCTCTGATAGGATAATTAGGAAAATTGGAAGGAAGATTGGCGGCAGCTGGCTGATTGTTCGTACGTGTTCCTCCTGAAATTTGTTAATAAAACATCATTTGGAATCCATTAATAATCTGGATGCAGAACCAAAATTCTGATTAATTTGAATTAGAATCACAATCTTTGATTAAAACTCAAAGATCAAATGAATTGGGATTGCAATTTGGATGTACAAAGGGATCATAATCTACATGTTTAGAGTAAACAGAATGTGAATCATAATCTGGATTCAGAATGGATCCTAATCTGAGACTTTGCCACAACTATCATAACATTCAAAATCTATCAATAATCTGGATCCAGAATTTAACTATACAATATAAACAATATGAATTTAAATCAGAACTGTAGTTTGAAATCAACTGAAAATCTAATTTCAGAATTGCATATTTAAAGCAAACAGAATATAAACCATAATCTGAATTTAGACTATGGATCCTACTCTGAAACTTATTCAGAACAAAATGAATTTAATTTGGATCTATAATCTTAATCTGGTTCGAGAATTCTAGATTCAGTGTAAATGGAATCTGAATCCTAATCTAGATATAGAACACAAATCACAGTCAAGATTTGGAGATTTTTGGCTCATTGTATCATAGAGCAAAGAGCACAAAACATGTTTGTTTGTTTGTTGGAATACCAACAGCATTACTGAATGCTGTGTGAAATATTGATATTAAATTCTCACTGCCTTTCATAACGCTCCATTTTATATGCGGCCTAAGGCATCCAATGTCTTTTAACACAATACATTTGGTCCTAGCACCACACACACACACACACACACACACACAGACTCAAGACTTGAAGGGCACTCTTGCAGTGCCAGTCAGAGGGTTGGGCTCCTCAGCGGGTGTGAGTTTGAACTGTGCTTGGCACAGACGTTGGCGTGGAGCGCGGGTCTCTGAACCGTGCCCTATCTACACACAAGCGGCTGCCAGACTCCAGAGCCGTGGGCCGAGCGTATTCCCCTGCACAAATGGTGAGGATTCAGATGAGTGCATTGGGCCAGCGTCTTTCACCGTAGCGACATGGGGCTTCAGTCCTGTGAGGCTTTCACTTGGGATGGGGCTTTTAATAGCTTGGACTCTTCAGTGGCTGATTTCTGCTGGCCGGCAGTTATAAAGGAATGTTTATTAGCTGGAATAAAAGGAACTGCAGATGGTACCCACATTTAAAGAGACAGTTAACCTAAAAAATATATATATATAGTAATTATGTTATTATATTCGTAAGGGAAAAAATCATGTGGCTTGGAACAGCATAAGGGTTCTTTGAGTTTGTTTTATTTTTGTTATGATTTAAAAAGTAATGCAGGGAATTATTTATAATTTCAGCACTTTATAGCTCCGTTTGAGTGAATTCTCTTAATAGAGCTGTCTGTGCTATATAGATAGGAGGGACGGTGGCTACTGAGGTCCAAATCTCCTAAGAGAGCCCAGAGATGAGAAAAATCTCAATTTGCGGTTTGGGATGCCAAGCATCTAAGCTGCCTCCATTAGAGTCCTTTGAAACACTGAGGCTTGAAGCACAAACAAAGAAACGTCTGTATCAAGGCCAAGAAAGAAGCGGAGTGGAAAGTCTCCATTCTATAAATGTGTTACGTTCTATAAATTCTGCTAATTCTGTAAATTTCACGGTGCAGTTTGGTTTCTTCGCTTTAAAAGATTTACGCCTCAGGCACTTAAAATGCGGTGCACCTTGGGAGTTTCAACAGACGCAATTACCAAGCACGGCAGGTTTAAGTTTCGTGGTCGGGAAATACAAACGTAAAAGTCACCATGTGCACTAAACTGAATTTATGTAAATGTACTTCCAGCAGTGGTCAGGCTAGACTGGGTCTTAGTATTTTGAATGGGATTTGAATGGAGATTACCAAGATGGATTTGTTATATTAGTTCAGTGACAAATACCGAAGTGGGTCATTTAAATTTTTTTTTTTTTAGTTGTCTACTTAAACTTATGTTGTTTTTGGGTTTTTTTTGCATTCCACTATTTGTGCATTCTATTTTTTGACAAAAAAAGCAAGAGAAATTTTGAATTCTCATTTTATAAGAAATGGAATATATAGAATCTAAATTATAATCAGAATCTAAATCACAATGTGACTGTACAGTGTACAGAAAAAAATAATAATAATAATTTTGAGCTTTATAATATACATATATTATATATATATGGAGCTATCTTGGTTACAATATGAATTTAAAATATATATCATAATCTGTATCACGATTCTAAATTTGGTGTGAACAAGACAGATCACAGTCTGCATTTCTAGTTCATAAATTTACATTTGTATCACAATTTATGTTTAGAATCTACAGTATACAGTATATATTCAGAGGCAAACGGAATCTAGATTGTAGTATGGGTGTATAATACAGATCGCAATCTGAATCCAAAATCTAGATTCAAATCTAAATCACCAGCTGCATTTATAGGATAAATTATACTTTTGAGTATGGATAAACTTAAATTTACAATTTCTATATTTAGAGCAAAATTACAATATGGATGTAAAACATAATAATGTGAATCAGTGTACAATGCACAGCACAAACTGAATCTAAAATCTAGATTCAAATCAAAGGGAATCAGAATCACAATCTGTAAAGTACAGTATAAATCATACATTTTAAATATAAATCACAAACATTTTTTTTTACAATCCTAATTCAGTATCTGAATATACAGATACAATCGGAGTCCTTTACCCTGGACACAGGATTTATTTTACTTATGGAAAGCCTATGGAAATATATCAGTCTTTAATTACTGAATAAGTACCTTCTAATGATGTACAGTCATGCATTAATATGATTTGCCTTTGTATTTATAACGTGCTGATATGAGCCCAGCTTGTCCTGTAATACGTAGAGTCAGCAAAGCACACTGTGACTACATTCAGCTTATTTGACCCTTGTGTCAGAATGTGTTGATTTTGTTCCAGCTTCCTATGCACCCATCAAAAAAAAGGTCCCAGTGACTTCTGACGCATCTAACATCAGTGACTTCGCGTTGTGTTTGCTGTCATCCCAGACTAAACATCTCAGACACCTTGTGTGAATAATATAAACAAGCTTTATGTGACTAATACAAACAAGACTGCAAGACATCCACTACGTCAACCAAGAAACGTGTTTATCAGCTCTTTCTTGTTAAGACTCTCTTTGATTCAAGAGTTTCAGAAACATACTATAAAGATTTGTTGACACAACACTTCAGTTTTAATCTAAAAATGTTTGGTTTGAGTTAAATGTTAAAACAGTTGCGTCATGTGATGGAACAAAGGAAATTAATCACATACAGCTGTTGGTGTCATTGGAAATAGCAATGATTCCCATCGGTTGATGAGGGACGTCTGCGCGAAGGACTTTTGTATTGGCTCCGGTGAACTTATCAGAGCGGATCACCGCCCGCTGCGTCCAGTCAGACCAGAAGATGAAGTCTCTGTAAATTGCCAAGCCAAAGAACGTTCCGGGTCCTGATTTTACAATGACCTACAAATTCAAGAAGAAGAATTTAGGTGATGAAAATATCCTGCTAATAATAATAATAATTTTTACAAGAACACTTGAATAAACTAGCAGATTACAGACTAGCAGTCAAAAGTTTAGATTAATTAATATTTCTCATGACCTTAAAAACATTTTGAACTCCTACTTAAATGCCAGATAGCTAGCAAAACAAATGTACATACAGACAGACAGACTGGTAGAACAACAGACAGAATGATGGATGGGTGGATGGACAGACAGAACAATATACAGAACAATGGATGAGTGGATGTATGGACAAAACAACAGATAGAATGAAAAGCAATAGAATAATGGATAGATAGATGAACTTATGGAGAGACAGGTTGAACAATACACACAATGATACAACAATAAAATGATGGATGGATGGTTGAATAGACGAATGGAAAAAAATGATGGATGGATGAATGGACGGATGGATAAACAGACAGACCATAGATGAATGGGTGAATGGACATAACAATCGATCAAATGATAGAACAATATAATGTTGGATGGACAGATGAAAAAAAAAAAGATGTGTGGAGAGATGAAAGGATGGACAGGATAAATAACAAAATGATAGATGCATGGATGGATGGATGGAAGAAAAACAAAATAATGGATGCATGGACGGATGGATGAACAGACAGGATGAACAACATAATGATGGATAGATGGAGAGACAGACAATAGTTGAATGGATGAATGGACAGAACAATACAACAATGTACAGTAATGTTGGATGGATGGATGGATGGATGGATGGATAGATAACAAAATGATGGATGTATGGATGGACAGACAGGATGAACAACATAATGATGGATGGATGGATTGATGGATGGATAGAAAGATAATAGATGAATGGATGAATGGACAGAACAACAGATAGAACAATACAACAATGTACAGTAATGTTGGATGGATGGATGGATGGAAAACAAAATGATGGATGTATGGAGGAATGGATGGATGGATGGACAGGGTAAACAACATAATGATGAATGGATGGATGGATGGATGGACAGAGACACAGATAATAAATAGAATGACAAGACAGACGGACAGACATAGATAGATGAAGTGGTGGTCATAAATAAATAAAAGCATCTCTCCTGCTGTACAGAACAGTTCCATCAGGCAGTTTACTTTCAGCACCAAGGTGCACAGACCAAAATAAAGCACACTGAGTGTCTGTATAATTCACACAGACACACGGGCCATCCAGAGCTGGAGGGGAAGCTCCTTGACACCCCGAAGGACAGCCCTCCTCCATTATCCCCCACATTATAAATGATTAACCCAGATCTACAGAGAGTGTAAATGGAATCGCTGTCGCAACAGACACAGAGATACAGTACATCACACACGGCCTCAGGGAGGAAGGTAAGCTGTGTGAGAGGGGCTGTTCTTCACGTGCCTGAAGGAAATGAATCAAGTCAGAAACACTGAGATGGTAGAGATGGGAATGGACCAGGGTTCAAAACCCACACTCAACACACGCATGTAAAATTCGACCTTGAGTTAGTAATTAGAGTTAGTCACCACTGAAAACTTTCACTCAAAACATCTGATCCCTGAAAAACAAACTGCTATGACTTACTCAGTGGAAACTGTATCATCATAAGGTTTTAGGTTTTTTTCATGTATCATCATATTTTCATATATATTTTCACATATAGAAGACCAATTTTCATAATGTATTATTTAATTAATTTGATATTATTTATATAGATTACTTCGAAAAGTACAGCACCTAGAAAAGATGTAACTTCAGGATTAATTCGCATCACAATGAATTTGCTGGTCTGGAAATGTGCGACACCGGACTCGAACCCCCGACCTGTAAGGTTCAGAGCCAGCAGCTTAGCTGAGCGCGCCACTCAGAAAAAAATATTATTTGTGGTTAGTAAGTTTTGGGAAAATAAAACTAGCTGACATAAGGTCATGTAACTCATACTGAATATTAATGCACAGTACTGTGAGTAACCAGTCTATTAGGCTAGAATATTCACTTCACAATGATGCAAAAATCATTCCACTTACTTTTTCAGAGAAAACAATATATTGATTTAAATTTTTAAAGACATGTTTTGAGGCTGAAAGTCTGTATGCGAGGGAGTGAGAATGGCCTTTAATATTCAGTGATTCTCACCTGAAGAGACAAAGACCCCTCCCCTAATGGCCCATTAAAGACTCTCACTGAGGCAGCAGGTAAGAAAGAATGTGAGGAGATTGGAAAAAATGGTAAAAACTGTTTTTATAAATCATTTGTATTTTATTTACAACACAGTATAATTAAAATATACATAATGAAGGTCAAAGACACATTATTGAGCACACTGATCTAACTACAGAGATGTGAACAACTTTCAATCCTGAAAACAGATTCTGTTCAACAAGTGAAACCTCTACATGATACCTGATATTCCTGATCATACTATATTAATTTCTTTAAAAATTATTTTCCGTAAAAATTACACTAATGTTATCACATTTAGCATTTCTCAACAGTTTTCAATTATTTCTCAAAAAATTAAATGGTAGATAGAAGGTTGCCATTCATTCTAGAAATCCTATGCCTTCCCCAACTCCACCTGTATAGATCTGCTGTATGATAAATTCATGTATATTTTATATATATATATATATATAAACATGGACACTCACATCTTTCTGAACTTAAAAAAGAAAAACTTAAAAAATAATTAAAATGGAGCTCCATTTAGAAACAAAATTGTTTTTTTATACAATATTATACTAATATACAATATTAGATTTCATTTTTATAAGGAACATTTGGTTTAGGTTATAAAGGAGGTTTTGTTTTATTTGCTGCAAAGAAGAAACCCCAGAAGATATGTGAAGCATAGCTCCATTGTTGTTCAAAGCAAAAAAACAAAAAAAAAAACAAGATCATACTTTTATGTTAGTTTTAATAAATAAAAATGTACCGTACCACTGTGTCGTATCGAACCGAACCATGATTTTTGTGAACCGTTACACCCCTAATATATATATATGGTGTTTTATGAGCACATTCCACTAAAAAACATGTTTTTTTCTAGAAGTCTCCAATACAGTTCTATTGTTCTGTCTGTAAAAAGGGGCTATGCTTCACAAGGGTTCAATATAGCTTTAAATAAAATTTAGTTCAAAATTTTTAGTTGAGGTTATGTTTGAGTAACACTCCATCTCATAATCCTTGCTTAGAAGCTACTTGAAACTTAAGCCTGCGCTCGGAGCGTGAATGTAATGTTCTTGTCCACCGATTCGTAATTCGGTGCTAAAAAGTTTTGATCTTAAGAGAGATTGAAGAGGTTTCACCTGTCGAGACGACAGCTCTGATATCAGAACATCATGGAGATGTGTCTGCCGCATCTTTCATCCTGATCCTCCACACACGTGCAGGCGGCGACGGAACACTTGGGAATAAAGACGCCTCGACCGCACGAGGGTGAGAACACGTGTTTGACATGTTGTCATCGCGGATTAAAGAGCGAGTCTCACTCTCCACGCACCCATAGAGCCGCCTATTATTATTACAAAGACTCTGGCATTCAAATGGACGGCCCTTCAGAGACATCTGTGTCTGCGTGTGTTACTGAAGAACGCTTAATGCTACACTTCAGAACAGATGTGTGTGGCTCACCAAAGCCTTCGGGAAAAGCTCTGGAAAAAACTGCCTCTTTTTGTTGATGGGTTACATGCAGTTATCATAGAAAATGTAATGAAGAATTTAAAGGGGCTTGTTTTGTGGACATTATATCATATATAATGTAACCGTTTGATTTCTTTCTTTATTTCTCCTCCATTTTCCTTCAGTGTAGCTGTGCTATATTATACCAAGATATGTTGTGTGTCCTCAAGTTTTTTTAGTGTTGTTCTTTGTGTATTTATCTATCTTATATTTTCATTTTTGTCCATCCATGCACCTATCAATTTTATCCATCCACATTATCCATCTGTCCATACACCCCCCATAATGGTGTGTACCCTTAAAAAAATCTTAATGTCTTTTTTATTTTCTCACTCTGAACTTTTTTCCTCTAAAAAAATAAAACAAAATCAAAAAGTGTCGACTGACAAAATTGGAAGTGCCTTGATTTTATTTTGTTTTATTTATTTACTGCTGTTTGTTCACAATATTTGTATATTTATATAAAAGCATTTGAGAAATCAAAGATTTCTTGCCACTTTTGTGTAATTCATTTGTTTTGTTTACTGCTTTGCATTTTTGTTTTTGTATTAATCTAAGAATTCAGAAGTTTTTGTTGTTGTTTTTCCCCTCCCCGCTCACAGCAGAAAAACAAATAAATAAATATTTACTGAATATTGAATATTTGTCATTTTCTGTTCTTGTTTTCAGGGCTTATGTACCTATGGAAGCTCGTTTCTGCCAATGAATTAAAGAAAAATTTGACTTTTTATATCACAGTTCTGACTTTTTTTTTTTTTCTCTCTGAATTGCATGATACACTCGCAATTCTGACTTTTTTTTTCAGAACTGTGAGATATACTGTAAACTCACAATTGCGAGTTATAAAGCCAGAATTGCGAGATTTACAGTCAGAATGAGCAGATATCAACTCGTAATTCTGGGAACATATTAGTCTTTTTTCACTCAAAACTTGACTCGCAATTGCGAGTTTATATCTCACAATTCTGAGAAAAGTCAGAATAGTGAGTTATAAAGTCAGACTTATGAAATATAAACTCACGATTCTGAGAATATATTAGTCATATTATTATTTGATTGTGACTTTACATGTCGCAATTCTGACTTTTTATATCGTTATTAGGGGCCAAGCCCAAAGGGCTATAGTCCCTATTGTATCTGTATGTTTTTTTTTATTCTTCTTCTTGGCCACTGGGAGTCTATGGGAGCCCTATGAAGGGAAAAAAGGGAAAATGATCAAATTTGGCACACTTGTATTGATGGCCATGAATAGTGATTTGACCAACTTTGGGGTCCCTAGAACCAACTCTATAGCGCCACCACTAGTCCAAAAATTCCACATTAAAATGCTAATAACTCCTAAACCCCTAATTCTAGAAAAAATGTACTTGATTCCTAAAAATTGGTAAATTACGCAGTACATACTATAAAACCGAAGTTTTTACAAAAAAATAAAACTAAAACTATATATATATATATATATATATATAGTATTTACTAATGTGTGAAGTAATCAGTCAGCCCACACCATGTGGATTATGATGTGATTTTATCGGATCGCCGTGCAACAACTTTTCTTAACATTTTTATAACATATTCACTATCTTTGGAGAAATCTGTAAATAACATAGATCATACAAACCAGTGAAAACTGCAAATCTGTATTGGGAAAACCACTTCTCACAGTCAACTTCAAAGTATGGAGGCCATTTACGCAACGAAAAAAAAAGGAAATTTTATCTCACAATTCTGACTATTTTTCTCGCAGTTGCAAGTTTACATTTCTCAATTCAATACAATACCAATAAAAACTTTCAATTGTAAGTTAGAAAGTCAGAATTGAGGGATGTTAACATTTAGCCTGTGTGATATATATCGATCAATATATTCATGCGCATCTCATCAGCAAAGCCGGTTCTTTGATTAACGGTAAATCTCCATCAGCTGTTTTCAAACGGAGCGGCAGTTAATACACAAATACGTCGATCACTGACAAGCTATGCCAATGAATCCCACATGATACTCAACGTGATGTTGCGTAAATCAAAGAACCAGTTTCCTGACAAGATGCGCAAATATATCGATGTATATATATATCGCCAAGCTATAGTTAACATGCAATACTGTGGGTTTTTTTTGGGGGGGTTTTCTCGCAATTGCGAAAGTATCATTGGTGCAGTGTTTATACAACACATTCACTACTTTAGAAACTGTTAAATTCCACAGCAACGTGATTCAAAACTAAAAACTGCAAATATGAAATGAGTCAAACAATTCTCACGGACAACTTACAAAAAAAAGCCTCATTTAAAAGTGATAATACTATTTAAACACTACTGTAACATTTCCAAAGCTGCATTCACTGCCTGATAAAATATTCAGTGCATAAAGTTAGTTATTATGAAAGTAATAACTAAATGTATACAATATATTCACCACTTTTCTTAAATAAATTATTATATTACATACTAAATAAAAAACTGAATGGAATGAATCGCTTTTTAATTGCTATAATAACATTTGTTGAATCAAATAGTTTAGAAATCACACACTTTACCTTTATGAAAGCAAATAGGGTCATATTTGCTATTTTGCTGTTGAGAAATCAACAGAAATCTAATGTGCATGATTAAGTCTGCACTCCCGGGAGTCTGAATGTGTGGTTCTGTGTGTTTTCCTCTGGAGGAAGTTTAAAAAGGCTGGAGTTTGAATCTGTCAGCTGTAACCTAGATGGCAGATCCTCCTCCAGCACTGCTCTGACAGAGCCCGCCTCGCTAGCCTTGCTATCTGTCTGACACACAAGAAAACAAATCTTCCTTTTGTTCGCCCAGACCAATTTTCACCTTTTAATAGCCTAGCAAGCAGAGAGTTTCACTAGCCAGCTAGAGCCTATTTAGAACACCACGGGCACTGTTGGTGGTCATCAACCAAAAAACTGTGTCAAACCCTTTAACCTGCGGTGCCAGGCCTTTGATGAAAGTAAACATTAGAATTGGTTTACTTTGGCAGTTATTGACAGTTATTTTAGGTACGTCAATCAATGCAAAAAATGGAATAACTCCTTAAGTTGAGTTGTAAAAGTTTGTTTTGCACTTGCACAGAAACTGAATTTTTACGCAAATAAAAAAGCAGAAAAAAGCGGATAAATTACGATAAATATTTTAAAAATACTGGTAACCTAAGCAACTTATTACATAAGACAGGATTTTCCTTAATTCTTTGATCAGTTGCATTGTTTTGGTGCATTTTTTTATAATTAATTTGATTAAATGTTTACTAAACAAAACAAAACAAAACATGAATAATCGTGCATGGATGATCAGTTGCTTTACATTTTTGTGTTTGTTTTATTCATTTATTTTTAATAAAATTAAACTGACAGCCCTACTTATGGGTTTTCGCATTTTATTTTTTCATTATTAATTTGATTGAATTGTTAAACAGACTTATTACAAATAACAGAATTTTTGTTTTGTTAATTATTATATAATCAGTTCTAATAAATTAATAATCTAATAAATTAATATTAAATCTAATATCTTATTAGTGATTCAAACTGACAGCCCTTAGAACTTATTATAATGACAGAAACTTGTCTTACTTTTTAGATGTTTTTTTTTTAGAATTGAATTTTATTAATTGAACTGCTTACTATACGTTACATAAGTATGATAATTTTTAAGTGCATTATTTTTACAGCTCCCAAATTTGCTACGTGTGAAACTGTGCTTTTATAGAATAGAAAAAGCAATTAACAGCAAGATATGTATCCTGAAGAGGAACGGAAAACCTGAAACACTCACAAAAAAAAAAAAAAAAAAAAAAAACCTGTTACCTAGAACTAAGATCAATAAGAAAAATGTTCAGTTGTTGTTTAACATCGTTAGGTCTTTTCTTTTGGTCCTCCTGGCAAGAGCAAATTTTTTGTTTTAGGTGACAATACACTGAACCCAAGTGACCGGTCTTCACTTGGACCGATCGGAATTTCTTTATGTCCTCCTTCAATGTCTCACCTCAGCAAAACAAAAACGCTTCACAAAGGCTGAAGGACGCTTGCAGTGCTCTTAAGAATTGGCCTCCGCTTCAGCTAATGCACTTCCATACATTTTTTAAAAGTCACACACAAAGAGGCTCCATACTCACGTATCTGTGCGAGCCGTCGTAATCACACCTCTCAATGTGACCAAGGCTGCCGTCAGAAAAATATAGCTTTTCGGCTTTGTGGTCGATGGTGAGTCCATTAGGGGTGATGACATCCACGCTAACAATGACCCGGACATTTCGGCCGGATAAAGTCGACCTCATGATGCTCGGCTTCTGCTCGTTCCAGTTAGTCCAGAACATCAAGCTGGGGAACACAAACAGATCACATGACATCTTTAAAATTGTCAGTACATAAGACAATATTAAACTTAACTAACACAAGCACTTTTCTTAAAATTAGTCACCTTTCTGAGCCAATAGTTCTTCAAATTTGGCATTTTTCAGATATTTGCAATTTAAGAATATGCAATAAGAATATGATCCAAAGCATTAACAGCTGTTTTATTAATTGTTTTTCTTTTATTACTGTATATATATACCCCCTTACAAATGTGACTTTTAGTGCATATATGATTTTTATTATTTTTTATAATTTGAATGAAAAGAGATTTTTATTATTAATTATGACCATTTTTTCATAGTATTTATTTATTTAAACAACATTTTTAACAGCTTTTTAGAAGTTTATAATCAGCTACTTTTTATTTGATTTGCATTCATTTTTCAATATTTTTGTATTTTATTAAAATACTAATAATATAAGCCAGAAACTTTCTGCATCGTCGGCTGAATTTTCATATGTGCACAATATCATTTGCATTGTACTTACCAATTATGTCACCCTTAAAAATATCTAAATGTTTTTACATAATAGATAATACCAAATGCAGTGGCATCTAATAAACCATGCTAGTGCGTTTCTCTCTTTTCTAAGCCATCCCTTCTCTAAATTTCAGACAAACTTTAAATGTTTTCTTTAAATAACACATACAGCATGCTTACTTTAGCATGTTAGTTTAAAGTCTTCTTAAAACAAAATGTACACCCCTGATGCTGCGCTAAACTATGCTAACAGCCTCATTAAAAATTTTATTAATCTGCGATTCTAATAAAAAAGGCTACAGCTTAATAGCATCAGCCCTTTTTCTTTTAAAGTGTCAGAAAAAGACTAGTCAGACGAAGGACGAAGCATGTCCTTGCGTTTGAGACGAGTGTGCTAGCCTGGCATGTGACGGCACCTTGCAGTGTCAGCCGCTAGCGCCAGTGTGTGACTCCTAGCTGTGATCTTTGGCAGCTTTTGGATCGCTGGGATTTCTTGCTGACAGCAGCAGCCACTTATTGCCATGCTAATGCTCTAACAGGCTAACGCACCAACTGCTACAGTCCGACTAAGTGCTGTCAGTGTATGAAGCGCTGAAATGCTCCTTAGAGAACAATCAGTCATGTTCATGCTACGGCTAAAAGATAGCATACTTCACTGTACCATTTAGAATAAGCATTCACAAAGTCTACATTTCTGATTGCCTACTTGAAAAACTGAAGATGTCTGTAGAATTGTGTTTAGCAAACA
>JAUMHR010000035.1:828622-844503 GCA_032361145.1 Enteromius fasciolatus
GCCTGTTCCATAAAACAAGTTTACTAAATAAGCCAGGCTTATTTCAGTTAGTCTGACTTATTTTGTAACAAATCTACAGACAATAAGCCTGACTAACCAAAATAAGCCTGGCTTGTGCTCTAATCTTGTTTTATGGAACAGCCCCCAGGAACAAGCGCTAAGAAAACAAACTTGACTTCAAACAGCAATAACCTGGTATTTGTTTATCAGAGGTCATCAAGAACATGGCTCCAGATGAAAATGACTGATTTTGAGAATGAAGGTGACATGACATTTCCACTTCGGGCTCCGACGAGAGGTGTGTTGCCATGGAAACGTCTCCTGTACGATATATTACGAGTGTGTCAAGCAAACACGATCTATCATCGTCCTCTGGCTAACATAGACAGATTTTCTCCAAAGCAGATGCAGCATTGGCATCGCTGTCTCTTGCTCTTTCTCTAAAGGCCCGAAGGCTGATCATGTGCTGTCGAACTCCTCTGGCATAGTTCACACTCCTGTCATTCACTCATGTCTCTCTGTCGTCTTCCCCTCTGCATGTCTCTCTCTCTCCAAGCCAATACTCTCACAGTAGCTCTCTTTCACCCCTGACCTGCAATTGATTTTCCCCACACAAGGATAAAAAGCCTTCAGGGCTCCACATCTTGCGCCATTGTGGAGTCTTGACTAAGTAAAACCTTTAATTCTTTCTAATATTCTCTCACAGATTCCCGTTGAATTACAATGGCCTCTCTCTTCATTCATAATCCAGACATGTCTGTCCTAAATGACTAATTACATTTTGCTGTTGTTCATTTTCACACTGATTAGCCTTTCTGTAGCTTAGTAACTTAGTAACCGTCAGGTGTGAATAGAGCAAAAAAAGTCTTATTTTGAAGAAACCTTTCACCAAGTAGTAAAAGATGCAAAAGTCTCAGAACACCATAGATGCAATTTGTGTTATATTTTAAGCCTTCCGATAGCTGAAACTTGACATTTAATTCATTATATATATTTATTTGTTACATATCTACATTAAAATCTTTTAAAAATATATTCAGATAAATTGATTCATTCAAACGATCTGACTTACAAGAATGATTCGCTCATAATTGTGGCATCTATACTTCTCTCATGAATGTAAAACTTAGCGAATAGTAGGGATGTACCAGCCCAATCTCACACCAATTCGTATTCATTTTACGAAGTGGCTAATTTGTATGAATTGATACAGCCTCACTCGTACAAATGTTTATGATGCCAAATTATTTTACGAGTTGCCAATTCGTATGTACACATGACCCACACCAAACCCCGCCCCTAAACCTGAGGTCGTAAAAATTCGTATGAATTAGCCACCTCGTAAAATAAATACGAATCTGTCGCGAAACTGCGTTGGATGTAACGTAAATGAGCAATAACGTGATATTGCCATAGAATATAATTTTGTTCAGATGACGATATGAAACAATGCAAAAATGTAGTATTTAAAATATATTTTAACAACTTATTCATAATGTTCATAACATATTTTAACTTATTCATAAAAGGTCTTTAAAGCTGTGTTTTTGGCCTTGTTAAGGATAAAGTCGTCAGAGTAACTTAGTTCTAACAACATCAGCACGTATGTTAATGTGTGTGCAAACTGAGGGAGAGAGATATAGATAGAATATGTGCTTGCCATACATAATATAAATATAATTTTGTTTACAAAACATGGATTCATTTTTATTATATTGACTACTATATTTATTTGTTTGGCCAGTATCGTTGTGGGCTTTGATTATTTTGCTGTTGTTGGACCTTTGAAACCATTTGGTGAAGTGATATGGAACTGTAATGCCGTCAAAGAGCTGCCGTTACGACATTTGCCGTACGGTAGGGCTGGGCGATATATATCGAACATTGAATCACCCACGAAACTTAACGTGTAGCTCGTCAGTGATCTACGGCTCTGTTCATAAACTGGCGCTGCATTTAAAAAAAGCCGACGGAGATTTACCGCTAATCAAAGAACCGGCTTTACTGACGAGATGCGTATAATATATAGTTCGATATATATCTCCCAGCCCTACCGTACGGTTTCCTGAAAATAATTGCACACCTTAGAATGTTCGTCAGCCAATCAGATTCATGTATTCAATGGCCCCGTAGTATAAATAAATATACTGTAAAGTACATGCAAAATGTTTACTAAAAATAACACAAAAGGAATCATACATATGATCCAGTACAAACTTCAGTACAGTTCTCATTCATTGCCATTGCATGGAAATGACCAACGTCATTTTTTTAATTTTTACTTTTATGTTGCACAGATGTAGTGAGTCAAACAGGGTTTGAAACGACATAAGTCTGACGGGTTAAAAAGATGAAGAGGGGAAAAAAAGTCATCAACAGCTTGCAAAAACAAACATGTTGCAATTTCAGTGTAAAATAACCCTGAGCAAGCACAGGAAGAGGCAGGTAGGGAGCTCACATGACAGTTTTGACAGTCGTATACATGAAGAGTGAGAAAGATTAGGTGTGATTCCTCTGTCTGTGAAAGTTCATGCTGACTGAACAGGTTGAGCTGTTGTCAATAAAATAGATTTGGAAGCGTTGTTAACCGCGTGACAAATTCTTTAATCACCAGCCCTGGTGAAAACTATAGAGGTCTTAGTAAAAGTCATCAAGCAGAGAAACTGTCTGGACTTTGATTTGGAGAAGCTGCAATATGTCACATTTGAACTTTCCTATCCAAAAAATGCTCTGGAGATGTTGGGGCAACTCACAGCTATAGTCAGTTCTCTTTAAACTCAACATTTAAAGACTAATATCAGCTAAAAAAAAAAGTCACTTCAACTAAAGAGTTACCAGTCCTCAAACAAGAGTTGTTTATCAGCCTAATGCCAAGATACACGCCTGCAATATATCAGCATAAATCCATGACAAAGGATAAAGCTTAGCGTCTAGGGTCAGGTATAACAATCTGAGCGCCTGCCACGGCCTCGTTTGACAAATATCGCAATTCCTCTCAGGCTAGCTATCGTTCAGTACGGCAGCTGCGAACTGACAGCTCTGCAGGTTAATGGCATACTGATTAAATGAGACGTGTGTTAATGTTGACAAGGTTAGGGCCTGATAAATCACAAGAGGTATGAATTTCAATGCCGGCTACTGGGCTGCTGCTTTATCAGAGTAATTGGCTGTACCCTGTATGGATAATTTATTTACATTTTACCACAGTTAATTGGCCGTGATGCTGCTACAAATATGAGCTGCATTACAAATAAAGCAAATAAATGTGTTACGAAAGTACCTTGGACAATATCAGGCTGGGCAGTATGGAAAATGGTTTGAAAGTTCTGACAGATCCTAACAACCACTTTCCAATTAATTCAAATGTTTCTAGCAGATATGATGGGAACTACAAACATTAAGATCTGTAAAATCACTATGCAGCATTATTCGGAAGTTATCAGCTTTCTAAACAACAGCGGACGTTGTCATTTCACTTGTACTTCACCCAATATAGGCTTTTAAAGTCACTGAAAGTCATAGCAGACTTGGGCGGGAATTCATGAAAGGGTTGTCAAAACAACTCCTTGCAATGTCTGTGGATGAAGTAACCAAAAACAATTATTTCCAAAAAAAAAAAAAAAGCGCAACTAACAACATAGACACAATTACTTACTCTCAGCAATGATGCGTCGTCCTGTCCAGTCGTCATTGATGACTTGTATATTCCCATAATGAACATCGCTAAAGAAAATCCGATTGGTTCCATGTGCTTTCTGCCGATGATCAAAGGCCAAAGCTATAACGTTTTTAAAATAATTCGGGTTCTCGTATGCCCTTATTGGCGAGTTGAGGTTATTCTCGTCTGATAGATGAATACTCCTCAAAACGGTCCTCTCGGAGTACAACAGGTAACCCTCGTACCTGTTGCACCTGAGTCCATCCTGAGCAAGATATCCGTGCGCGCAAGCACAAGTTTTCCGGTTATTCCCCAGGTAAAAACAAAGTTGCTGGCATCCTCCGTTGGCACTGCTGCAAGCGTTCGTACCTAGGTCGAAAAAGTCCAAAAATCAAAGATCAGACTCCCTACAAAGCAGTCAAATGTAGTTCCTAGAACGTCACGGTCTTGCATCTTCGATCTAATAAATTGCTTCGGGATTACTGGAAACCTTCAGGCAGGTGTTTTGGAGCTAAACTCTGCAGGACATTGGCCCTTTGACACATGTGGTGTAAACCAGGGCTTCTCAATCCTGGTACTGGAGGTCCACTGTCCTGCAAAGTTTTGCTCCAACCTTGATTAAACTCACCTGCCCGTAGCTTACTAGTAATAATGAACATCTTAATTAGCTGGTTCAGGTGCGTTTGATTAGGGTTGGAGCTAAAATTTGCAGGACAGTGGACCAGGATTGAGAGGCCCTGGTCTAAAAAAATTAGAGCAACTAACATTGGCTTTGAGACAATAGTTGCAGCATGCAAATAACATTCAAGTGTAATTTGAAAGGAACCAACGTTTGGGTGAACTATTCCCTTCCTGTAAAGCTCAAAAAACAAAAACAATCATTTTTTCTTAGACGTTTACTGCTATGATGGCAAGTAATTGATCCCTCCATATGGTGTCTATCACCAGGTGTTCGTTAATCAGCAGGAGTATCCAATCCTGCCCCTGGAGGGCAACCTTTGTTTTAAGTTTAGCTCTAGTTCTCATTAATCACCTCTGAGCCAGCTGAATCAAGGTCTCCAGGGCTACTACAGTATAAACTTCCAGGTATGTGTGTTGGAGCTAAAATCTGACTCCAAAAGGTGGTCTTCCAAAAGCGGGATTGGACAAGCCTGTTTTATCTAGGATAAAACTTGCAGTTGTGTGCATTTGTGCAATGTTCAAAGAACAGGAAAACTGCCATTAAGTGAAACCTCAACCTTTCTCCCGATCCTGGTTAAAGACCTTCACATCTTTCAGACTGACGCCCAAGCCGCTCCTGATGGTCACCACATCTACGGCGTCTTTCTTGGAAGCACGGCGGATGGATCCATTGGCGTAGGCTCTACCGTCATGGGGGCACAAGACCGAAGGTTTGACACTTGCTATTCAATGGCCCTTAACTAATTAAAACCAAAGATCCCATTAAAATACAGTACACAGCTGGTCTAACAGAAGGTGATGTAACCCATCCTTGGAATGACATTGAACTACAGGAGATTCTAAAATAATCAAAAGTGTCTTTTTGCACTAGGCATTGTGACCTTGTAGGGAAAATGGGACGGTATCTGCTTTCTTGGGCCATTCTTTGAGACTGTAACATTTATGGAAAAATAAATTACCTGTCAGACCAGAAGAGGTAAGCCCCAAAGACCGCTATGGAAAACATATCCACCCCACTCGATGAGAACACAATCTCCCTCTGCTCACCCCGCTCAAGGTTGATTCTTTCGATCTTGTTGTTGCGGGCATCACACCAGTATAATTTATTTTCCTACAATGCAGTTGGAAGACAAACATCACGTATCTGTTGTGTTAAGAACAAAGGGATATATGATCTGGCTGCCCTAAGGCTGCAAGTTAAGCCATTGAAATCAACATGAACTGCAACCTGCAGAGTTAGCACGTAGGGGAAGCAGACCTGGTAGTCTATGGAGATACCGTTGGGCCTTGCTAGTCCGGTGCTAACAAGTACAGCTTGCTCTGAACCATCAAGACGTGACCTGGAGATGGTAGGACTCTGGCCCCACTCCGTCCAGAAGAGAAACCTGCATGGAATCAAAAGAGCGCACAATTAAAACTCATCCTGAGGAATTTTGACAGTTGCACAGTTTGAAATTTGAGCTTTATCTTCAGTTCCAGTGAAAATCAGTAATTGTTTTTGTTTGGGATAATGTTGTGTTCAGGTCCTCATGCGAACATTAGGGTGTATTTTTCCTCTCCTCTACCATTCACAGTCTATTTCCAAGAGGAATCGGACAGTACATTGTCAAAAAACAAAAAAGGTACCTCTAAGGTTACAACAGCTGGTCACTAGGGAATAGATAATGCATAACTTTATGCCTCTATCTATCCCTAACAGGTGAATATTAATGCCTTGGAGTTAGGGGTGTGCGATATATACTGTATAGTCTGTGATAATATCATAATTGCTGTTTAAAGATAATGATTTGACATTATCAAGTACAAAAACACATTCAAAACATCTTTACAGAGTGGTAAACATCATTACGTGGTCTAGACTAGATAGTGTCCATTTAGAGTGCGTTCTTTACTGCATGATTCAGTCTAATGAAATAGACTTAGTTAAGAGACTACGCTTTAGAAACCGCATTGTTTGCATTCCACTTTTACAGTACAAAGCTGTAGATAATGAGATAACTCATTACAAACATGAGGTCAAGATCCTCTTAAATTAGAATACATGCAACAGAAACTATAAGGCCTTTAAGGAGGACGTACATCGGCAGTTAACAAGCTTTGAGGTGCTAATTGCACATGCTAACTGCTCTCTAGATGATCATAGGTCATTCACTTAAACGCTGTTGCCACACTTGGATGAAACTGAAGCTTAGAATTAGAAGAAATAAAAATAAACTAGAGCGTATTTTCAGAGTAAAACGATTAAATTAACAAAATAAAAAGCCAGAAGCGTACCCTTTCGTTGGGTGCACAGCAATGGCTCTGGGTTGATCAAGGCCGTCAGATATCACCACAGCGCGGTACATGCCATTCAACCGAGCGACCTCGATGAGATTTAAACCATGGTCCGTCCAGTAAATATTACCTTTGGATGCAAAGCAACAAAGACCCTGAACCAACAGAGAAACAATAAGCCTGACAACTTCAATTTGGAAAACACAGAAATGCTAAAAGAGAAACCGTCACACCTGCTATCCAGTCCACCGCTAGTCCTTCAACACGTCCAAGACCACTCGTGACGATGTCTTCTCTCCAGGTCTGATCTCGACTGGATCTAGAGATTCTGTTGGAGCCCATGTCCGTCCAGTACAATGTATCGTTTCCTAAGATATGCAATTAGAAAATAATCCGTAATAGTAAAGTGTGCCTTGTCTAGTTAGCACCTGCTGTTAAACAGCAAGACTTAAAAAGGCAAAAAATTGCTTTATATAGGGTTGCACAAGATATCGCTACCGTATTAGTCATTGCCTGTTATATAATGCACATTTATATTCCAAATTTTTGATTACTGTTGCTGTCAACTGACCAAAAATTGTATCCAAGTGTCATTTTAGTATCACAGAGATACATTTTTTATTTATTTATTTTGATATTTTATTATTAATTTTTGTAATTTTCATTTTAAAATTTATTTTGGTTAGTTTAGTTTTTTTTATAATGGTATATAATGCAACTTTTATTTTAGTTTGAATTAGATTTCAATTGTATATTATTTGTCTCATATTCATTTTAGTTAACGTTTTTGTCATTTTGTTGCGTTTAGTTTTTTTTATTCATTTTTGTGTTAAAATGTTTTTATTTATTTGAGTTTTAGTCATTTTTGTACATCAAATTGCATGATTTTTTGTTTTTCATATATATATATATATAGTCATTTATTTAAAAAAATATATGGTTTTAGTTTATTTTAATAGTTTATTTAGTTTATTTTAATTTTAATAATAAAATTGCTTTAGAATTTCCTGAAATAAAATTAGTTCGATATTCCTATATTCTATATTTCTATATATAATTTAATTTCACTTTTTAAGCAATAACTCATTTTTCTTGCTTTAATTAACTATAGTAAAACTGATGTATATTAATAATAATAAAAACAGAAAAACAAGCAACACTTAAAATAAAATATTTCTTAAAATAAATGTGGTTTTTATTTCCCCTTTTTATCCCTTTTTTTTTTTACATCACAGCAGCTGAGAAATATATTAATTCTTGCGCTGATGGCCAATTTTGAAACAAGGCCTTCAAAAAATCCTTTTAGCTCTACCTACAAAAATGAGTCCGTTTCTGCTGGCCAAAATGTCTTTGCCCTTTCGCTCTCATTCAAACCCGATTTTTCTCCAAAACAATAGAGGCTAAAAAGGCCCAAAGTACTCATGATTGTCCTGGCTCCCGTGGTCTGTCCCTATCGAAGCGTTTTTCACAAAAATTGCTTTGACTTGGCCGCATGACATTATCCGTAGCTTCATGCACCACCAGCTCCTCGCCTACTCAAAAATGTACATTATATCCCTTTTGACAAAAACTCCAACGAAGCCCATTCACATCGTTATGAGGCATCGGCTCATCTGTACAACTAATCTGTTTCGATTATCTTCCATCTGTCATAACCGCATATCGCATCCCTTCACCTCATCTCGCAAAAAAAAAAAATTATACACACGCAATGCCAATTTTTGATTTATCATGCAAATGCAGAGCTCCGAACTGTCTGTCGCTGATGCAAAGAGGGCATTTCTGTCTCAGTGCCGAGACAGCTGTCCAATTACTGCACCAAAATGAATCTGTCCCAAACACCGGCAGATATTCTGCAAATCAATGTTTTCTTCATGTCAAGGGGTGATGTATTGTTGTACTCGTGGCATGGCAATGCCTAATTGCTTTGGTTTCTAAATACAAAACTAATTCAAAGAATAATAACAGTAAATTTCACAAGAATCAAAAACGTCTGCATAATTGCGGTCAATAAAATCTCTATATATTTTTTGTGATTTGAAAACACATGTATAATAATAATATAGAAATTCATAATATAGAATAATAAGTAAGAATAATATTTATATAATATATATATAATATTTATGATAAAGAAAAATATATTTTTTAATCATGTTATCATGTTTTTAGCCAAAGTAATTTAATTGAGATTATTTGGAATGCATAATGAAAAAGTTTGCTTCTATATATTTTTTGTTTGTTTGTTTAATTAATTAATTTATTATTATTCAAAGGAAAAGTGCACTCACCGGCATGATAGTCCAGTCCCACAGCAAACAGAGTGCCGGTGAGCGGCATCAAAACTTCCGAGTTATCGCTGGGATCCAGAGACAGTCCTCTTATACCCTCATTAACGGAGTACATCAGAAAAGACTGAAGACCTAGCGAAGAAAAACATCCAACCAACCTCTTTCCAGGTCAACGTGCTTTTGAAAAATAATGAATACCTCCGAGATCGGAAGGTTAATTACGTACGGATGCAGAGGTCACAACTACCTTCACAGGTGGAGCGGTCTGGACGAAGGTTGTAGCCCGTAGTACAAGAACAAGTCCGAGTTGTTTCAGAAGTGGGAAGGCAAAGCTGGGAACAACCACCGTTGTTCGGTACACAAGGATTGCGACCTACGAAGAAAATTAAAGGATTTGCGAACAGTGTATCTGATGCTAATTTGTATTTTGCCGACTAGCTTGTGTACATTCTTAAACCAATTTCAAGAACATCACAAAAACCAAACGAAGTGGAAGGTAAAAAAAGAAAAAATAAATAAATAAACGGTTGCGCTTTGACTTTGTTCTTTGGACACCTCGTCAGAAACACCCCAGTTAGCTCATTTGAAGTGGCGTAATGAGACGGGCCTTCGCTCCCATGAGGTCCGTGTCAGAGAGATAAATGAGGGAGCTAATTGGTATGAGGAGATTTGAGAAGGTAGCAAAAAGATTTACCTTAAAGAGCCCCTAATTGCCAGTTTTTTTCTAATCCTAATAGAGCATTTAGAGGATCAAGCACTCCTCTGCTAATAGAGCTGTCAGCGATACGAATGTCTCTCGCCATAATTCATAAAGAGGAAAGGGCTTTGACAATGTGTGGCCGGAGAAACACATTCGTTATGAAGCTGAACCGCTGTCCGAGTCATGTGCAACCTCACCTTGAAGAAACAACTAGGATTTTATTCTACTGGGCCGTTAATAAAAATATGGAATGAGTATGAAAATTAAGGTTTCATAGATTTTTTTTAATCAAAAATGTAATATAGGTATATATTAGTTACACACATATATATATATATATATATATATATATATATATTTTATAAACTTAAAAAAAAAACAAAATATGCTGTAATATTCCTACTGTATTATTTAACATTTTTTGGGAGCGTCATTAAAAACTATATATATATAAAAAAAAAAAAACCTTCATTTTATTCATCAATTCATGATTTAAAACATGGTTAAGAAGTCCAGTGAATGTAACTTATTGATAAAAATGTGTGGGAACTCTTGAAATCATTTGTTCTGTTTTGCCGCTTGCGAGTGAAGGAAACACATTTGATGTTAATCACTTTTTAGAAGCTGTTGTGTCTGGGTTTTCTTTCAGACAAAACATTAAGGAACATGTTTCTTTTCACCTTTCTGACTGTCGTTGTCATACACTTTGATGTGGACGATGCCTGTGGTCTTATTCCGAAGAACCGTCAGGTTTTTTCCATCTCTCTTGTTAATGGTTCCCAGCTGAGCGAGAACATCATCTTCCCACCATAACTTCCCACCTAGAGAGAAAATTAAAGTTTCTGAGCAGCTGAAAAACACAGAAATCTCTATTTTAAATGTAAATTTGACAAGTAACACTTTCATAAAGTGTTCCCTTTTTTCAGGTTAAACTTCAAAACTTAATGCCACCATTTCATTTTAACAGGCATACCTGTATCACCTTTTTGCCTTTATCTTAAAATGTAAGGGGGTTCAATTATTTAACATGACTTTTGATATTAAACCACTATGGCATTCTTAATTAAATATTCATAACTACTAAATAAATTTTAAATAAATGTATAAATAATATGTAAATAAATATCCAATAAATAATAATAAACAAAAGCAGTAGTCAATATTAAAAATAATACATACAAATTATTTCAACTAAAACTGCAGAGAATTTAGTACTTCTGGGCAGTTATTATATACAGTAACTTTACTGCACTAAAACTGAACCATGTCTTTTTCCGTGCTGTATTTCTTTGCTGCGGACAGCACACAGCAAATCCGCTAAGCCCTACAGCGTGTCAACTCAGCCTTTAAAAAATTGGTACAACACTGGGAAAACCAAACAGGACTCACACACCGTCTGTGATTACACGTCATAAAAAGGCATGCAAGCGTGCCGCAGTCTCCCAACATCCTTTTCCCAAGTGACCCGAACTGAGTTACACATTCCTTTGCCCATACTTGCGAGTCGTGTCTTAGATTGAAGGAGGAGACGTCCCACGGCGCGAAACCACGCCATCGTACCCCTGTTCTACCCACCCTCTCAGCACTTATGAATCCCATAGGTGTGAGCGGAGGCATCTTAGTCCCCTGGCAGCCCTGAATGGATTACATAGAGACGCCAAAAGCTAGCAGGACTATTCTTAGTGCTTGGCCTGAGCTGAAGCTATCAGTCGTTGGCAGACACAAACGCAGTGAAAATGAATTACGGCAAACAGTGTTGTTGTATACTTCACGTAGGGCACAGCGGAGGATCATTTAGATGCTCGGTGGCGGAGAAAGTTCCTAAATGGAGTAAGGGTACAGATTTAATTTGATGCAAATGAAAAAAAATAAATAAAAAATGTGTTTGGATATTTGTCAACTGGCACACCATTTGCATTCTATTCGAAATATATTTGGGGTTACATATATTGGATTGGATTGGCATTTAATGAATGTTAATAGATAAAATGCTAAATGTAATTGAACAAATTATACTTAGAATGTACATTTTTAATGGTTTGTACAGCTTAAGTAAACTGAAATGGCGATCTATTTGCCAATGTGTGAGGAAAACAAAAGTAATCACACCCCTAATATTTATCATCCAAAATTACGATTAAAAGTGCAAATTTGCTGAACATCAAGAGGAAGAACTTAACATATTGAGTCTAACCTATCTAGATTAAGTCTATGATACCGTTATGTTGAAATCAAAAATATGCCCTAGCTAAACGTAAAAATCAGCTAAAAACATTTTATATTGGGTGCACTTACTTTTTCCATTGGCGACAGTTGAGTTTCTGTAGATATATTTGTTACAACAAAAAGATTTCAAAGTCCAGTTTTCATTGTTAATTGTTAAGCTGCAAGACTTATTATCAATTCTTTCAAAATAATAAACCAAAGGAGCGCATACATAATAAATATTTAAATACAAATATATTTTATTAGGGTATGCTTAATTTTGTCCGGTTTTTACTGTAAAATTATATGACGTTCAGCCATAAACACTGCACAAATAAAGTTATAGTTTCAGAAGTTTTTCAATGTGCGTTAAAAAAGATTTTCAATCGCGTACACATATTTTTTCTCAGCACTATATTGACAGGACTATAACGGCTCATTTGATATGAAAATTATAATAAATTTGATCTGCGAAATTTCTGTAAACATAACATTTTGTTGAAAATTTAATTGTACATAAGTCATTGAACAAACTGTACCTCTAACCTTCATAGCCTTATTTTTATTCATCACATTTCCTATATATATATATATGGCCTTTGTTTGGGTTAATATGATTAATTCCTAATGGGGTGCACTTATTCACAGCACTACAGTGACATTACTTTTAAGGCTTATTTGAAATATTAAAAAAAATCCATTATAATGATTAAAACCATGAAGTCTTTTGTTCGCTAAAACATTTTTTGTATTTTTGGTCAACTTTCATTGTACGTAAGGGCCTACACTTCTCTCACAGCTTCATTTTCATTCATCAGATAAATTATTCCCCAAATAAGGGTCACAAGTGCTTCAAGTCCAAGAATGAACAGACTATGGCATTTAAAGACAACAATGACAAAAAAAATGAAAACGGAAAAGAACCCATTAATAATTCATTTTCTTTTTACTTCTTTCTTACTCCTGGGACGGCTGGTAAAAAAAAAAAAAAAAAAAAAAAAAGCGGGGTTAATTAGTCATAAATATTAAACAAACGAGTGTAAGAATCAAACAGCCATGAGATGAGAACCAAGAATGTGTCAGATGTACTTCATCGGACAGAGTCTTCAAAATGTAAAACACAAATTCCTTTGCTTCCATCTGGTTTGATACAATAATATGTATGTGCTTTCTAATACTCTGTGTTGTATACAGTAGCACGGCTGATAAATGAGAAGAATAAACAGTGTTCGCTGTGGCTAAGCAGACAGAACAGACTTCAACCATCACTCCATTACCAGCTCGCAGATGCTGATTGCTGGGATGGTGCTCAATCTGATTGTATTAAAGCTTGGCAACGTCGGTATCTGATTGTGAGAGGTTTTTGAGAGGATGATATAGCAGGAGAAGCGAGAGCAGGTTGTTCCTCGGGGTTTAATCGAATAATACATCCACATTTGGCATGTTTGGCTGGGCAAATGATTTATCTTATGCAGTCCTCGAGATTCGAGATCTTTTACCTCAGGTTCATCGTTCAAAATATTACACAGACTGTCTTACTGAGAAACTGTGGCGTGGGTGGAATGAGTCAAACGAAACGAGTTATAATTTGTGTGGCTTTGAAATTATATTTCACAATATAGTTGTTTGAGGAAATGCAATAAAAAATATTTCGATATTAAATAACCATGTAGTCAAGCTTATAGTTGAGTCATACATAGTACTAATAAAATATACTCTCACAGGTGTATTCACATGCATGCATGTCATATTTAATTACTTTGTTTTATGGTTTTATTTGGAGTGTGATGTACACGAAGCAAAGGATGACTATTTATAAAATCATTTTAAAAATCATTTAAAATGATTGATAAAAAAAGAAAATAAACAAATAAAAATAATCATATCTATAAAGATATATATATATATATATATACATATATATATATATTATTTTTAATTAAACCATATAGTTAATTTACATAGACACAATTTGTATTTGTACAAACTTATTTATTGTAAATTAATTTCAACTGGATTTATATAATAGTTCTATTTCAAGCCACTGTAAAACAAATAAAATAAATAATAATTAATAAAAATAATAATCAACATAATGTTATGTTAATGTGCAGTTATATTGCATGAATCCAATTTTATAATAATATAAATAAAGGGTTTTCTGGTGATATTAGGGATACTTAATATAAAGTGGGACCGGTTTGGTCCATTTAAAATATATACAATTCATTATAAATAATTGTTAATAACGGTTTACTATAATTGCATGCAATATATAGTGTACATAGTGCATAAACAACATCAGCTAATCATTATTTGTGAGAATTAGATGTAAATATTTATAATCTCTAAATTCTGATCAGATGAGCAGTTGTTAAAAGTCTTCAAAGAATATGTATTTATTTATTTATTTGCATTTATTTACTTATTTATTGAAGACTGTAAGCCAATGAAAATGTTTAAAACCTCATCTCTACTCTCTCAGGGGACCTGTCCTGGCCTTCAAATAAACGGACAGCCCAAGAATATTTACCAACACATACCTGAATTATTACTCTCATGAAGTTAATACCTGTCGATATTTAAAAAACTCTAATAATTTGTCGCAATTATAAAGCTTCAAAATCTTCTTTCCCTCGGAAGTCTGGATGTTTTGGTACTAATGGTAAGACATTTCAAACAGATCTGATGTATTTTGCTGTTCCTCAGATTTTGAAGCAGCTGTTTTACTCTTAAACAGATTAACGTCAATCAACAAATGATGAAAAATGGGCACGGTGATCCCAGAACCCCTCTTAACAGAGTTATGTACCGGGTCAAAGGAAATGAAATGATGAAAGCAAGAGGGGCACTCGGGCAAGTGCTTCATTGAGTTTCTTCGAGAAAGTCTTTTAGAGAAAGACACAGAACTAGAAACACTATATCTGCTCTCAGCTAAATAAATAAATAATTATAACTTTTATTAATATAACAATCCCTAGATGTGTTTGTTGTCCATATATATATATGTAACATTCATACAAATCTATTTAATATTTTGGGCACAATCCATCTGTGCACCTTCTTCTTGAGTCATAGGTCACATTTTATATTAGCCTTAACTACTTGCATCAAAAAAAAATATTGCGTTCATATTGTATTGCAAACACTTCTGCTGCTATTGAGGTGGGATACTGGTAAAGTAACGGACAGGTTTGGTGGTGTGGGTAGGTTTAAGAGTGGGTTAATGTGTAAGAGATGGGTCAACAGTGTAAATATAAATGTAATTATATAAAGGCATTTTAAAAAATATAAGTACAATGTACACAATAAGTGAACTGTACCAAATCTGAAATTTGAATGCAAGTATATAGTAGTTTAAGGCCATATTGTATTATGTAATCAGAACAAACATGTGAAAAACAAAATACTGAACAAAACAAACAAAAAAAAAAACTAAACAAAATGCAACAAAAAATAAAACAAAATGGGCAAAGAAATCAAACAACAACAGAAAGAAAAAGAAAAAACAGCTAAACTAAACACGAACAAGAGCAAAAGAAAAACAGCAAAACAACAAAAAATAAAAACAGAGCGAACAAAACAGCAAACTGACTTTGCAGAACTTAGCAAACGAAAAGAGCTGACATATAAAAACCAAAACAGAAGAAAAACAAAACAAAAACATACATACAGACTAGGGGTGGCACGGTTCATGAAAAAAAACCGAACCGTTCGGTACGGTTGTCACGGTTCGGCGGTTCATGACATGCGCAATGTAGCCTCGTGCCCCGTATTTGACGTCAGTGTGTTTCCATTTTGCGCGAAGGAATTGAGGTGTCTACGGTGTGGAGTGAGTGCTGCAGGTCACAACTGTAGGTGTAGAAATGGCAAGTGGGAGAGAAAAGGAAGGCTGCCCGGAGGATGCGCCAGCGTTGTATAAATCTGGTGTGTATTTTGGATTTCATGTTACCTATTAGAGGATGGATACCCGATAGAGCCCTGCAAGGGCCTAAAAATTTTGGCCCGAGCCCGGCCCTGGCCCGAGACGCTCAGGCCCGTGCCCAGCCCGTGTCCGACAGCTTATCAGAAT
>JAUMHR010000035.1:844603-856415 GCA_032361145.1 Enteromius fasciolatus
TATACACATATATATATATACACATATATACACATATATATATATATATATATACATATATATACAGTAGCGTAATATACTATACTACATAATATAATGTACTGTATTATATTATTGTATTTTTGTTATGTATAGTATATAAATGGTATATACATTTTTATAACTATTTATATTTTAACTATACATTTTACAAAGCTATTGTATGATTTCAGACAAGTGTATACTGCTTTTACAAATAATTTGATCCCACTCTTTTGTCTCTATCATTATGCTTTTATTTCATTTTTTATCATTACACCATGTAAAAGAGCAGCCTGTGCATTCTTCAAATTATCTCCTTTTTGTGTTCAACACAAGAAAGTCATACTTTCAGACTAACTGTTCTAACAGACAGGCCCCATTATCCCAGCAGGAATGAGAAAGTATTTGATCTGGGAGCGATTCTAATGTGATTTGAACAAAAATAAGCCGGCACGTTCATTTAGCGGTGAAAGGTTTGGCTAAAAGCGAGCTTGGAGGTGACAAATTAATTGGGGTCACGCTGATAGACTTACAGGTTACGCGTTCGTAATGTGGCAATTATTCTAAAAGACGTTTTTACAACACAATTAAGAAAGATGTCTATCAATAAACTGACTAAACAAATGCACGCCGACCCGTCGTTTATACATTTACATTGAGCAATAAAGCAGAAGCATTAGCCTTAATTCAATCCAAACAAGCATAATTAAAAATACTTCAAACTCCAAATCCAATTATCACTCAGGCATTGTGGGAAAACCTGGCCAGGAGTTGTTTGTTCCTGCAATAATTCAGTCAATACTCATCTGATTATAATGTATCGTGCTAGACACGCGCAGCATTTTCATCACGATGATAAATCGCGAAAATAAGCACATTTCGGATTTTGACGGGTTCTGTGTCCAACCTCCGAGAGCGTCGGAGGAAAGCGTCGCGCGGCGTCCTGTCACTTCACAAGGACGTTAGCACACAGCTCTCGTGCATCGATTCTGCGCTCCTGCCAGCGTAAACAGCCGATCGATGCCGTGTTATGAATGCGCTATTTATCAGATTAAGCCTAAAGGGAGTTTTAGGATGATAATATCTATCACTTTTGTCTCGAAACCCCCTCGAGATGGATTATGGCTCTTAACTCACAGCTGAACAATACAATGCAAGCAGACTGAACGCTACAAGCTGAGCTTCTCATCTGGAAACGCAAAGGTCAGGGACTAGAAAGGATGTTACTGAGAAAGGTTTCCCACAGATGTAGCTTGAGCCGGACAATTCACTTCAGGTCCTTTGTTTCTGAGCATTTTGGGATATGTTGTGTTTGATTGAAGTATTTTTGGTCAATATATATGTCTAGTTGAACTAACTTAAAATTAAATTAAAATTCAACATTTAAATTAATTTAATTTAATAATAAAGTATCAATCAACATGTAAGTGCATATATATAAAATAATATATGTTATATAAAATATAACAATAAAATAAATACTTTAATGGCTTTGAATTGCTCAAATTAGATAAATAAATTAATTGATTTAAATAAATAAATAAAAACTATAGCATGCTGGAAAGTACATTGTTAGATAAATAAACACTGTGATTAAATCATATTAATTCATTATAAAATAAAATAAGAAATAGTATATAATCTTATAATAATAAATTGCTATAAATAAATAAACAAGCAAACAAAATTGTAGGAGTGCATGTTACACTTAAAAATAATTTATAATTAATTATAAATTAAATAATACACAAGGTCATAACAATATAAAATATTATAAATAAAATATTAAAATAACATTACATATGTATATAGTTTATGTATGCAGTCAAATAACAGATTACATTAAAATAAAAATTTTAATAAAGGACATAAAATAAAATAATATACTATATGCAAGTCCACGATATAATTACTCATATTAAAAGTAATTAAAAAATAAAGTAACTAAAATAAATTAACGACAGACCTGAATTAAATAAAATGAAAAATGAACAAAAAATGTACAAGTGCATAACATTAATTTGCTATAAACAAAGAAATAATTTAGTATACAGTATAAGTACATGACATTTAAAACAAATTGAAATTTTATTAAACAAATTTAAAACAAACAAAGAAATAAATAAAATAAAATAAAATAACTGCCAGATGAGCAGCAAATTTGCTGCAGTGCCAGGTGATTCTTTGCATAAGTATAGCCCACATAAAGAATTATGATGCTATAATTTCTTTATATAAGCTACTTAAATACACACTTTCTGTGAAACTGCTCAAATACTGCTATAATAGGAACATATTTCTAAAAGCTTGAGTTCAAAGTACAGTGATTTTATATTCTGATATTGAACTGAAGGAGTCCAGTGGGTCAAACATGTGCAGTAAAGCTTGTTAGAGGATCAGCAAAGGTAATATAAGCGTAGAGTGAGGTTTTGTGTTCAGGTTGCCCTGGTCTTGTTACGCAACGCTACTGTTAGCGGCCCTGCTATCGCTAGAGGTGACAAGGCCTGTCTGAAAAGAGAAAAACAATACAGTGTTTGTCACAGCGATGCAGTCACAGGGCGAAAACCCAAACGTCATCAGCTGATCGTCCTGTTATTCTGAACGCTGTTCTGTTTTTGAAATGAATGAAACAGATTCTCAGGTCATCCACCTGTTTCTTTTAACATAACAACAGTTCAGGGAAAAGCGACATGCGCTAATGTGCCGAAAATACAGTAATACATCACTGTCATAATTTTGCACGTCAGTGAGTAGAAGCTGAACGGCACAGGGAAGGTAATTATTGAGCGTAATGGTTTTTCAAGGCACCTGATTCAAACTCTAAACAGTCTGTCACCAAACAAGTCAACGAGAATTCATCTTAGACAAGTTTTCAACGAAACAAACACGGAGTAATTTCAATATAAAAAAAGTCATTTTTTGCATTTATATTATTATTTTATTATTTTTTATTATAAAAATATTTTATTTATTTATTTATTTATCATTATTAGGAATTTTAGCCATTTACCTCTACAAAGAATTGTTTGTAGAGAGTACAATATAAAATAGTTAATAAAAACTAACAAATGTAGTGTATGCATGTACACATTAAATAAATATGTTTAAATAAAAAAACAGTAATTAACACAATATACATGAATTAAATTGTTAAAAACAAAATGCACATGACAAATTAAAACAAATAAAAAAAGTACTTATTTTACTTAATACTCTAAATGATAAAATTCTGAAATTAAATAGAATAAGTGCATGACATTATGTGTCTATTTTCATGCACATGCATGGACTGTTAAATTTGAATTATTAAAGTAAGATTCCATGGCATTAAATACAATTAAATACATAAATACAATAAAAAAAATTACATATATTTACAGAAATAGCATAAAAATGGACACAGTTAAATTGCAATAAATAAGTAAATTAATTAACAAATTAGTATGTAAGTGCGTGAAATAAAGTAATTAAGTTTAACAATAATTACTAAAAAATAAATGTAGTTAATTTATAATTAGTAAAAATTGGAAAACAAAAATACTTGTGTTTTAGTGTATTTAGATCACGGTTAAACTACAGATTGCAGCTAGTGTGTAAGTAATACAGTTTTTTTGTTTTTCCTTTGTTTTTTAATCACTGTGACAGAATTCACTGTTAAATTCAGTCCTGAAAGATTTGTCTTTTTGCTTTTTGAGTTCAAGATATTCACCTGTACAAAGTATTGTTTTGTCATTTGGCACGAGCGAGCGCTGCAGACGTGGTTGGGGATCTATAACAGAGTCTATTAAGTGTTTATAGGATTTACAGCCCCTTGGTTTATAGTCAATAGAGCTGTGTCTTTATTAGTCAGGCTGAGTTGTTGTTTTGGCCTCTGCTACGTGAAAGACTTATGACAGGAAACCACCGAAGCGCATTCAAAAACCGAGCGTGGGACTGTCAGGCCATTTTAACCTGCAGGATACAGATTCATTCACACCTACTCGCATAAAAAAACATTTGAAGTTATTAAATGCATGCTGGGCTTTTTTCCTCTCTAATTTCCATAATGCGAAACTTGCTTCTTGCAGAATATTGAATGTGTAATTCGTCAATAAATTATGTCTAAATAAAGGCTGAAAACTGCCTCCATGTGATCTGCTACTGTTTCGCTGATTTGGAGTCAATAAATCAATGTTAATTTTGTGGTGATTCTTATTTAATCAGCCATCAGCTCATATTCTGAATCTCATATTCTGAGCGCCTTCATATGAACATCCTTGAGATATAGGTTTATGATAATTTGAATGTGAATTAAAACATTGACAGCATCACTCTAAGAAAAAAAAAATCTTAGAGAAAAATGGTGATGTGCAGTATATACTTAATGCTAAAATACTAAAAAGTATTCTTGGTAGGCAATTCTTAAAGGGACAGCTCAGCCAAAAATGAAAATGTCGTTCCAAACCTGTAAGACCTTCGTTCATCTTCAAACGCTACTATGTTCAAGACCAAGAAAGGTGGTTAAGGCATTGGTAAAATAGTCCATGTGACCTCACTGGTTCAACCACAATGCTCTGAAGCTATTAAAATACTTTTTGTGCAAAGAAAACAAAAATTATGACTTTATTGAACAAATTGCCTAATTCGTAAAAATTCATTCAACCTCACATTTACGATTTTGCACGATTTGTCTAGACCAAAGTATCGGGTAGGTTTAGGGGCGGGGTTAGAGCTAGGTCATCTGTACGAATTCCTACGAATTTGGGAACTATTTAGCAAAAATCGTTTGAATTCATACAACCTCACTCGTACAAATTTGTAAGATGTTTGCTTAAAAATATGTAAAAAATGACTATGAAATTGGGTTGTCAAATCTCATACTTAATTCTACACAACTGAGAACCAATGGTGTCTTGGCTTAATGGTGATTATTACATGAGGAACTAACATGCAAACTATCAATAATACTAAAAACCAAACCATGCAAAAAACATGGACATCCCTTAAATTGCATCACGATTACTGAATTTCACAAATATGCACACAAGACATGCAGACACTGGAAAAGATGTAGGCCTAAGTTGTCAATAAAGATTTGTGCGCAACAGCGAAAAATATCCAAGGTTTTTCAGTTTTTCAACAATGTGTACGATTTACACAGTCTGTACGATGTTTGTACACTAATACCAGACTTCACATTTGAACTAGTGTGTAGAATTATTTGCGAACCAACTAAACAAGCTAAAAAATACCAATTAATTAATTATTACTTTCAGGTTTGATGTGACAGGTACTGTATGTGCACAAGAAATGCGATCACTGAAAAACGTGTGTGAGCAATAACGGGGGAGGGGGGAACAATTTTGTGTAAACTGCTAATAACCTTCACCTCATAGAACAATATATTGCTGCGTTAAGCATAACTGATGCATTTAAGCTCAATCAACGCAATCAAAGCTGCTGAACACACACACATACACGCACAAAAACAAAAGTTTAAATTGTTTCCTTGCACAAAGCTATCAAATATTGCCTTCTGAATGTTGCGCAAAACTCCTCCATACACTGTAAAAAAATTCTATCAAATTTACGGTAAAAAAACGGAATTCAGCCGTAAATACGGTAACAAATACGGTTTTATGGTTTAAAGTTAAACTTACAGTTAAATACCGTAATTTCATTAACTGATTTAATGTTAACATATCACCCTATTAAACTACTGTATGTAATGGAAATTTGTGTATTAACATTATTGCGTATGACATCACATGCACTACTAATGCGGTTTTCATCACAGCCCTACTCATCCAGACTACAAAAGTGCAGCGTGAACATTGCTCAAACGTTCTCAGTTTTTATTCTACAGACAAATCCAGCAACATACTGTACAGGTTTGGAATGGCATGAAATTAAATAAATAATAACAGAAACTGATTTTTTTGCGTGAGCTAATTCTTTGATGTTAATGATGACATATGAAAAAAGCAAAACCAAGCGCGCAACAAAACTAGCGAGTGTCTACGCGCATTAACGACTGCTTCTGATTGTGTTTGTGCTTATTTGTGTCTGTGCAGAAGTAATGAAAGTACTGATCTGAATTTAAAAGACCCCCTGTTGTTCTTCTCTGAGTTAAAAGCGTCACATCACAGTGCTTTCGCCTTTGAGAAACATCCAGCCTATAGGTGCTTCACACGAGTACAGACCACGCTGTCTCTCCTCCAAACATCTGCTTTTGTTTCATCACTCGATATTTATGGCATACTTGACAGCTGAAGTTATCCGACCAGTGAAAGTGAGGAATGTTATCAAGCGTGTGGGAGTCAAGTGTAAATGCAGGTATGGAAGTAGAACTGCGTGTCCTTTGCTTTTTGCAGCTCTTGTAGTCTCTGGCCTGCTTCTCTTTCTACACATTATATCCTACAGAAGCAGTACATCCAAAGGGCACAAACAAAGGCAGAAATGCTTTCATGGGAATGCGACAACAACAAATGCACTCTGATAAACACTGGTCTGCATCCCTGTCATCAACAACAAGCTCAAATTGCCTCAGTGAAAACAACAAATTCAAGTACAATATGTCAGGTGCAACTCTAAAGTCACCTGGCACCCCATGTGGTGCTCAAACCATCAGAGTAATAATTGATTTGTCAGACAAAAGACAATTTCAGCCCATAAGAGACCAGAAAACACAGTATTGACAATACTGCTACATACGTGTGTTGCCTTTATTCTTACTCTAATTATGCATGGCCGTTTTCTTGTTATGCTACACTGAATAACATTTTTCATTCCTGTAAATCATGCTAAGAAATGCATGACGTATTTGTTGTTGGACAGCCAACCACATTTTTTGTTTCTTTTTTTCTTTAAATAAATATATGGATCCAAATATAGACTATGGACTTCAGAGATTTCTCGGACAGCTGCACGTGGCATTGAATTTCTAAATACGGCAGCTTTAAAGGATCCAGAAATATGACGGACGTAAATTAGGCGCCAGAAATACGACCATAAATATCAATTAGGCAATAGCCGTGAAAACTTACTGAAGTACATAATCCTCTGATGCATGAAGACGCCCATGAGCGGCGAGTTAAAACTCCTCCTTACTGAAGTCTGTCTCCATAAATCTCGAGGATCAAAGACACTCTCTGTGATAGAGGCAGAAATTTTTACTCTTGCTAACGGGTTAGAAACAGAACTGCAACCATCTCCAAAACTACAATCGTCCATCCACGTGCCAAGTCACGTGCCAAGTAATGATATCCTTCGCAAACAGAAACATCTGAGCGTTCGCGGTAATGAATTGGCGCTTTCTACAAAAATGGAGAAAAAATATATAAAAGAAAAAATAAATACGTCAAGAAACATTGCGTAACTTGAGAGGTCAAGTCAAAAATGATTTAGTATTAGTTCATATTATGAATATTGAGTTGTATTTATTTTATATGGAGATTTGCGTTTCTTTTCAACTCTGTTACCAAAGTTTCAAACCTGATCTTGCAATATTTTTAACATTAAATAAACATAGCATTTAGATTGAATTTATTACACTGCATTGTTTAAAAAAGTTTAAACATTTCAACCCTATAACAGCATTTTCACGCGTCTAAATATAGTTTAAAACATATCTGTAATTTTGCAATTTTCTAGCATGACACATTAAATAATTACAACATTAATACGTCTATAAATGATCTCTTGATTTATTCCAATAATATAAATATATATATATATATATATATATATATATTGTATAGAATTTTCAACACTGCAACTGAAGTTTCAGACAAATAAATTGTAAATACAATTTAAAATATATTTGTGATTTAGCAATTTTCTAGCATTATACATTAAATAATTCTAAAGTTTTTAATAATTTATCAGGTTCATTCCAGTGGTATTTATTTAAAATAAACAAACGAATGAGTTTTTTAGATAAATATAGTATAACAAGTTTAAGATGTATTTGTGATATTCCAATATTCATATATGAAACATTAATTAAATAAATTAGGTTTAAATAAAATAAATACAAATAATATTAATTTGAAAGGTTTATTATTATATATTTACAAACAAAGAGATGAAATGTTAAACTTTCAACACTGTAACTAAAGTTTCAGACAAATACAGTGCAAAATGTTTAAAATGTGTTTTGTGATTTTCTAGTTTTCTAACATTTAGATTTCTTTTTTTTTTTTACTTTTAATAATTAAACAGGTTTATTACAGTGGTGTTTACTTACAAGAAACAAACTGACAAAAAATGACATATTTTTCAACACCGTGACTAAAGTTTCAGACAAATACAATGTAAATACACTTTGAAATGTATTTGTTATTTTTACATTTTATAATATTAAATATACATTTTAGATTTAATTTAATGGATTTCCAATGTAAATTATAGTCTATGTTCAATTAAAACAAATCAACATAAAGAATAAAAGGGTAATAAATTTGCCTTAATCTGTATCTTAACCAGCTAGTTTGGGAACAAAAGTCGGGAAAGTTTTATTAACTAATGATTTGTTAATCTCCATATATGCCATCTAACACTGTAATGATAGTATAAATCTTAATAATTAATGTGCCTCAAATGCTTTAGAATAAAAATAAATAAATAAATAAAAACAAATGGGCATCAATGCTTTGTTACTATTTTATTACACGTGTTTGATACACGCCTAGAACTTGCAACAAAAGCATTTTGGGGTTTTTTTTTCCAAAGAAAAGGAGAAACACATGGTTCTTGGCAGAGCAGTCCACGGTGGGGTTTGTACTCCTTTAACATCTGAATGATTTTTATGTCAATCTGGCATGAGAAACTGGAGGTCAAGGATTGCATCATCGACCGGTGAGCCTGGCGTTCCTTCATCCGTCTTAAACATAAGTGATTCTGTGAAATTATGCATGACCATTTGAGGAACTGTATTTCTTTATCACACTGTACAGATCTATTGCTTCGCAGTCTGATTTTACATCTTGTTCTGTGAGAGACACAATAACAAACTCGATAGAAAGAGAGAAGATGGAATAAACATCAGGCATAGCTTTCAGCAGGATCCTTGAAGAATTGGCAGCTGAATTGAGTGACAGTACTGTAGAAGACCCTCAGGCTGCACCGCTCAAAGTTCAGCTACTTCAGATGACCGTTAACAAAACACACTCAAGCTGGACCAACTGCTGAATGCTTGCAATATATTTGCAGCTAGTTTTTTTTATTTAATTTGATTTAATTTATGTATTTTTTTAACATCTCTACTTCAGTAGCAAACATAGTTTTTTATTTCAGTTTTCAGTTTTCTGTGAATCTGTAAAAATTCTGATTTATTAAAATATCATGTCACTTACCAAAATAATATTAAATTATTAAAAATCAAATAGCCAACCTGTAATTTACTTTTAGAATAGAATAATTATATATATATATATAATGTCGTAATATATAAATGTTACACTTTCTTGCTGGAAGTTATTATATTAATCCAGAGAAATTAATTAATCTTGTGATTCAATAATAATTAATAAAAGATTAAATATTGATTAGTGGAAACACCACACATTTTATTCTTTGTTATTATTATTCTGAATTAATATAGTTTTTAAATAAAATACTGCATGCACTTTCATATATATATATATATATATACAACGGTAAATATTGCAGTTTCATATATAGTGATATTGATGCAGATATATGCATTTATTGTATAATTTTCCACTGATTATAATTTGGTGAAAATTGAAGCTGCATTTAATCCACCAGATGCTTTATTACCAAAATAATAACTTTTTTTTTTTAATTCAAATACCACATTCAGATGCTTAGAAGTTATGAATAATCTATTTCGAAAAACATTGAACGCTATGTTCTAATGATAAATATTCAGTCAGTCCTGACCCGAAGGCACATGTGCTGACAAAATGTTCTCAAAAACAATGCCTCCGACTTCACATTAAACTGCGGTCATGTTAAATGAAGCCAAACGCCCAAAGCCTAATGAACATTACTAAAGATAAAGATAATTTCACTTCAGAAATGCAATATAAAACCAAGACCGAACTGCGGTAACAGAAAGTGGAGAACATTACTCAAGCCAATATGTCTTTCACAGCTGAGTCATGAGTCAAGTCTTGAACCAATACAAAAAAATTAACGCAGCATTGACATTCAACAAAGGCCTATCCCAAGAAAACAGCATTCATAAGCGACCTAGCAGTCCGGATTGCCATCATCCGCAAACATGAATCCAAAATGTGTTTTGTTTTTTTGTTTTTTTTTAACCAGAAATTGTTTCCAGAATCAACCAGACAGACGTCGAAGCCAAAACTACCACCTGAACCACAAAACCACCTGATTTCACTTATAATAAAACGAGTTCCTGTCAGCCATCTAGCACAATTGCATCCAAACAATGAAGCAGTTTGGCTGAACATAAACTCTTACAAAACAAGCCCAATGACATGAAGGTCGAAATCACATTATGTATCGCAAACTTCATTCGGTTTTCGCATTCAAGTGGAAATTCTGTGTCAATAACATGACATATTTCCATCCGACAACATGATATATCACCCGAAAGGAAATATCTAGCCGACATTACACTGACAGAGACACATTTACCACACTAAGTATTCAGTCTATAGGCCATTAGTGTATTCGGTTCGCGGTAATGGAGCCCTTAGGGAGCTGCACTTGTTGCGGTGCTTGATTTGTTTAGGGTAACCACATTTCGTCAACGGTTTATTGAATGCCTGCTCGATAAACTTGGTAACACACCATCCCTTTGTAAGCAACCCCACATGAAATCTTCACCTAGCCAATCTATATCTATTATTCGGATATGATTATAGCATTTTAGCCCACAAATTTGGCAAAAGAAGATGTGTGATGGCGTAAATTTGTGCTATTGCCAAGTGTCTAGTCAAGGTAATTTTGGCAGTTTTAGGTTTCCACGATGCCATTACATGATGAATCATTCGGTTGCATTTGCTATTAACCTAATAAACCATTCATGGCTGTGCTGTAAAAGCAACCCTGCCATTTATCCAGAGTTAAACTAAGTCGCATGGATCAGTGTAACACATACTCCCTGCATTATTCCTAATAACACACAAAGATGATACTGCATTTAAAAGCCATCAGGGAGTCAGCAGTAGATGCTTTTATGAAAAATGACACTCATACCCCAGTTAAAGCAGCTACTGTTACAGATAAAGGTGACTGAAAAGCGGATTTGCAGCCTCTAAGTTCCACAAAGAACTTTATCTCTAGTTTATTGAAACATCTAGTCTTAGAACACACCCTAGTTCAGTTCTTGAAGCGTCTATTAATGATCCGACGGAGCAAATGGAGTTTTAAAGGAGTCAGACATCAAAAATGTGCATTTCTGGAGATCTCCAGAAACCTGAAACCCAAAAAAAATCAATTGTATAGTGCAGCCGCAAGCACTTTCTTCTTCACCTCCAAAGAATCATGTGGTCCTCAACAGCACGAAAGAAGGTTCTTGATTAAAAGAGGTTGTAGAAACCATCGAGAGCTTTTATTTTTGAAAGGCTAAGTTTGAAGGACACAACTTTAACAAATGGTTAGAAGCTGTTTTCTTCAACTACAACTTCTACAAATAAAGAAGTCACTAAACTGGTTATTGATTTAGTCAGTTAGCCAGGCTCTCTCTGTTACACGTCATGTTATATAATAAGAAAAAAAAGATAAATAGAGCTAGAGACAGATAGATAGATAGATAGATAGATAGATAGATAGATAGATAGATAGATAGATAGATAGATAGATACTTCCCAGCATA
>JAUMHR010000035.1:870321-880321 GCA_032361145.1 Enteromius fasciolatus
GGGGGAAAAAAGGAGTTTTCCCCATAGCGTCTAGCAAGACGCAGTACGAGTGAAATGTCGAAAGGGAACTCTCGTTGCTTTGATGTCATACACTGACTGCGCAGCCCCTGATTGCGTAATTTCACATGATTTTTTTTTTTCGACTAACCGACTAATGAAAATGTATTCGACCAAGCCCTCTTCATATCGACTAACATTTAGTCGACTATTTGGGGGCAGCCCTACTAGGGATGTTGGAAAATGAGCCTATTTCCAAAAAAAGTGGAGTGTTCCTTTAATGCTGGTCCTCGAGCACTTGAACCAGCTAAGGACCAGCTTAAACCAGCATCCCAGCTTCAAAACATACCAAACCAGCATATGCTGTTTGTTCAGCAGGGTAGGGTACTGAAAAAGGCCTTGTGGGTCTTAAATGAAATTCTGGTGCCTTAACACCCCAAAATCACAATTTAATTAATAATTCTTAATTAATAATAATTGTTGAGGCACCATTCATGCTCATAACACAAATTGCGTGGGACCAGTTGCGTGCCAATTATGTGCAGTTAGTTAAATACATTATGAGTAACGTAATAGTGGTGCTTGCCTTAGCAAGTACCGCTCATGACTCATTTCCCTAAAATAAATCCCATACATAATACAAGTTTGAGGCTTAAGTATGCATGTGTTTGTTTATGTCATAGTCTCTGTGCTGTCCTGTTCCAACAGGGACCTGAAGAAAAAAGCTGTATTCTTTGTAGTATTCTTGCTTGGCAGTCATACAAGAATGGGAAATCAATTCCTCCATGAGCGATGCTTTTTGTAGCACTTTTTTCCTCAGACATGACCTCTGCTGCCCTCTCTCTCGCTCTCTCAGGGCTTGTGTTGTGGCCTTCCTCTGCTCGCTTTATTGTGTTGTGACAGGCGGTGTCTTACTCTGTAAGCCAGAACTACTCTGCCTGTGTGCATGAATATTTGTGCATGTACTGGCTCATATCTCTGCACTTACGCTTGTGCATTCTGTGTGACCTCCTGCTTTTCTACAGCCCATTTTATACCATTATACATTAAGAAGCAGATTCTAATGTATAATTAATTAGGAAACTATAGCATAGCTGATGGCTTTATCCGAAATCCAAGTCAGAGACTTAGCAGCCATTTTGGAAACACCTAATGTAATCCATTTTCTGTCGAGGCAATAAGCATCTACAGCTCTTATCTATGGAAGCTGCCTCTACGTTTCTGCCACTGAATAAATTAATACAAATTAATACAAACAATTCTGACTTTTATTTTTCTCAGGATTGTGATATATAAACTTGCAATTGGTAGTTATATGCTATGCAATGAAATATAAATGCCACTGCCATTTGATGCTGGATGTGGGGAATAAGCTGTCAGTGATGAAAATATTAAATATGAAGGCATTGAAAACGATAGTTTTGAGAATATGGCTGAAATTGCAAATATGAATCGGATGCTGAATATACTCAGGAAGAGCGCTCTGAAAATGAGCCATGGTAAATCATTTGCTCAAATTGAACACTTTTAAGTTACAAAAGGTAATGAATGCTTTATTTATTAATAAAACATGCTTTATTTTATTCCTCTGTAAATATCAAGAGAGTTTCTTGCTATTGCAGCAGTTAGAGAACCATCCATGCAGGATAATATAGGTATGGGTTGCTAAGGACCCGAATACATCATAATGATTGGTGAAACATCCATGCATTTAAGGGATAAATCAACAATAAAATCAGATTTTGCTAAAATAACGGTAAAACACCATTGTGCTCTCGGGCTTCACCTTACCGTCTCTGTTATTTACAATACACATACTAAAGAGACCATAACACTAAAACAACCTAGGGTTAAGTGTGTGTTACTCTTGAGTGAACCGACTTAATAGGTTTGATTCCCAGGGAGCATATGAACTGATAAAAATGCATTGTAATGCAAAGCTACTTTGGATGAACACTTCCGCAAATGAATAAATACAAGTGCCGTGCCCAAGTGTATAAGGCTGTGCCCAAAAGCTGAAATACTGAAATCCCCATGCACTCTCTCCACATAACACTTGTATGCATATCATATTTACCAGGTATCTTCTTGTTCTCTCTCCCAAGCAACTTCTTGCTTTGGAGATGTATAGCTTAATCCCAGTTTAATCCCTTTATACATTCTCCAGTCCTAAACTAATACGCCCAGCGGGGTCCCCTCTGTGTGTGGTCCAAGTGGGCAGAAGTTAGATGCCACTATCTCAGTACTTAAGAGCATTACCACTGCCTTAATTTAATTTATCCCTCCCCTTTCCCACCCCACACTCTCCCTCTTGGGCTCTTACAGTCTTTATATGCTCAATCCCTCTGTCTGCTCCCTTTTATATGCACAGCATTACGATAACAGGAACATTTAGATGTGAAAACATGCTGGCGGCTTCACAAAATATGACTCTAGAAACCGAAACTCCATCAGGATACAGGAGTAAAACAACGGTAACCGCAAGAAAACACAAAGCAAAACATTTACATTATTTATTCATTTAGCAGATGCTTTTATCCAAAGCGACTTACAATTGGGAAATACATAAAGTGATTCATCTTAAAGAAGGAAGTGCTCATAATACCAAGCTTGAACCATTGTTAAAATAAGTACATTTCTGGATGGATGGATGGATGGAAAACAATGACGGACGAACGGACGGATGGATGGACAAATCAAATGACAGAATGATGGATGGACAACACAGTTATGGATGGATGGCTGGATGAACAACATAGTGATGGATGGATGGATGGATGGACGGACAAGATGGACAACATAGTGATGGATGGATGGATGGACAAGATGGACAACATAGTGATGGATGGATGGATGGATGGATGGACGGATGGACAACATAGTGATGGATGGACGGACGGACGGACAGATGGATGGAAGGACAAAATCAAATGACAGAATGATGGATGGAGAGGATGGACAACATAGTGATGGATGGACGGATGGCCAACATAGTGATGAATGGATGGACGGACGGACGGACGGATGGATGGATGGACGGATGGACAACATGGTGATGGATGGACGGACGGACGGACAGATGGATGGAAGGACAAATCAAATGACAGAATGATGGATGGAGAGGATGGACAACATGGTGATGGATGGACGGACGGACGGACAGATGGATGAAAGGACAAATCAAATGACAGAATGATGGATGGAGAGGATGGACAACATAGTGATGGATGGATGGATGGATGGACAGGATGGACAAAATAGTGATGGATGGATGGTCTGTGTTGTTTATTTTTGTTTTTGCGTACATTTTACCGTATTTTTCATTTTACAGATGTCCAAGCTACATTTTCTTGAAGTTAAAAAGACCATCACAATGAGATAAAGAAGAGTCCTTGATCTAGGGCTGGGCGATGTATTCATCGATATATTCACGATATATTAATCTCGTCAGTAAAGCCGGTTCCTTGATTAGCGCTAAAACTCCACCTGATTTCAAATGGAGCAGCAGTTAATACACAGAGCCGTAGATCACTGACGAGCTACGCAATATCGCGTTAAGTTACGTGGGTGATTCATTTGCGATACTGAACCCGATATTAACTGACACTCCATTTGAAAACATGTGATGGAATCAGAATAAGATTAAAAACCATAATGTACAATTTGCATCAAATATTAAACTGATATGGTCCTTAATAATGACTAATAATTATAGCTGATAGCTTCATGCAGCTTGTTTCTCAACTACAGAACTTGAAAGTAGGACTTTTGTCATGGCAGGTTGTTTTTGTTGTCTTACTCTTTCCTCCTGCCTATTCTTTCTCTCTCACCTTGCTGTTAACATCTCTACGTCTTGCAAAGCTTGTCAGATACGTTATGGAGGTGTCTCTCTCCTATCAGTTGAGAAGAGTTGTTTTATCAGTGCTTTAAAAACACGTACCCGGAGCTCTTAACACAGAGTGATCTCATCTCCAATCTGCACCTTCACGTCAATCATTATTAGCACTGAATTTCCTCATGTCACATGTTTCACTTCTCTTTTTCTCACACTCTCTCGCTTTCCCACCTTTCCTCACGTACTCTCAAAAATAAGCATTCACACTTTTTACCAAGCTGTTTTCAACATGTAACCATGTTCAGTTTAAAAGATTCAAGCTCAATTATCCTGATACAGAACATTGGCTGTCGCAGATCAATACGAAACACTCAAAATCCATTAGATACCAGCAGCTAAAGGAATGACAGATCAGACGAGAGACACTTTGTACCCTGATTTTTCTAAACCACTGATTTAGAATGTAGCTGTGATTAGGAGCACTTTTCCTTTCTTTTCATCTCTTTTCTAGTTCTCCTCTTTACCATCTGTCATTTGCTGCTGTTTTATAGCTACTTCTCCTGTGAGGAGGAAACCCATTAGTTGCTATGCTCAAAAGCGTATTTATTTATTTTATTTTACAGGGACAGTTAACCGAAATATGAAGAAAACAATATTTTCTCACTGTAATGTCACTCCAAACATGCATGACTTAATTTATTCAACGGAAGGCAAAAAGAGAAATTTTGAAGAACACTCCTGCTCCGATTTTCCATACAACAAAAGCATAACAGCACAGTTGCATTTAAAGAAAAGCTGTATTTGTTCATGTGCGTATTCAAATATGGTGGAGCAAAAGTTACTGTGTTTGCGCAAAAACTTGCGATATTTTATAAATGTCAATAAAAAACATTGCGAAATTATGCTGTTTCTATTGATAGATGTTATACGTCTGAAACAGTAACTATTTTTTTTTCTCTTTAAATACAGTAAGTCACTGCGACAGATGTTGGTAGGTTTACCTATATCGCAGCTGTGTGCAATTAAAACAAGAGGTTATCCAAGCATTAAAGGAAAACGCCACTGTTTTTCCATATTCCGCTATGTTCTTCCCTCAACGTCGATGAGTTGATACGTACCTCTGATGTCTCCGTGCGTGCACTTAATCGCTCTAGCACGCGGAATCACTATTTATGTAGCTTGACTCAATTCCTTTCTTAGCATCCAAACAGGGATGAATTTAGAAACCAAACACTTCGACGTTTTTTAAAGATGGTTACATGACTTGTTACATGACTAAATATGGTAACGCACAATAAAATGTTGCGATTGTTTAATCGGATATAATAAGATAACTATAATGTATGGTGGAAGAGCACTTCGACCTCGGCGCAGTAATATCATCACTCCTTGGTTGTATTGGTGGAAGTGAGTGGGAGAGGGGGAGTGATGATATATTACTGCGCCGAGGTCAAAGTGCTGTGAAGTGCTCTTCCGCCATATATTAATTATAAATTTTTTTTTAAAAAAAATCCAGATTTCCATTGCGATATTTCCTAAATATTCCCTTTTATGAACTTCCCGAAAACCCCCGTCATGTGAGCGTATAGTATGTTGTGTGCCTGATGGGTATTTTCAATTCGCAAATTTAAGTTTCCGTAACTCAAAGGGTAACCAAAAACGAACAATCACCAAGCTCAAATATACAACTTTTTTTTTTTTGGTTAAGAAAAGTCATTTTTGATTTGAAAAATCAAGTTAATGATAATAAAATGACAGAACTATCCCTTTGAAGTCTCCTAATGTGAGAAAATAAGAAAACTAAAACACAATTCCAATGCTATTATCTTCAAGTGTGTCAAGGTAATCTTTATAATTAATACTGACTTATTTCAATTATTATTAGTGCTGTCAAATAAAAATCACAATTAATCACATCCAAATTTAAATATTTTGTTTACATAATCTGTGTTTACTGTGTACATTTATCATGCATATATAAATACACACACACACACAGTATATATTTTCAAAATAAATATAAATATGTTTTTTTATATATACATGCATGTGTTTGGATTTATATATACACAATCTATATACACTATATATTGTGTACAAAAACGTATTTAGGATGCGATAAATCACGAGTACGAATACCACAAGTTTTCTGATCCAAATGGCTGATGCAACAGCCGGCCTTCCTGCGTGGTCATTTGGAAAATCACAGTCGCATATTCCATTGATTTCTGCAAACGATCTCATCCATGATAAAACATCCTCCCGGGTGAGTTATCCAGCTGGTTGTCACATTATTGAACTAGCATCTGAACCGCACCAGAAACAAGCACAAGGAACACGACCAAACACTGTCAACAGGGACGATGCGAGTCTGCAACCTGCACCAATCAAATACAGAGAACAGCAATTTGCTCTGGACCTAATATAGATGCATGATGGGAACCCACTGTAAACAACCAGGGAACAACGCACGGCCAAATACAGATGACAACAACATGTACTTACAGCCTCGGTTTATTTATCCAGCTTGTGCGAAAGTGCATATTCAATAATTTCACATGGCGAGCAGAAAAAGGAAAATGGGTGAGAGTGCCAGACGCTGCTTTTCCAGTTTTAGCAGCAGAGGGACCAGGGGGCCGCAGTCACCCACCATTTTGGCTAGAGTCCCGAACAAGTGCTAGGTAGTCAAAGCTATTTGTTGACCTGCTGTTTTGGACAGATGAAGTAAACAACATAACCTTGTGTACATCTGAGACCCGTCAGTTTATAATCAGCAGGGGAGTGAAAACATGCGTGCGGTTAGAAAAGAGGAAACAGCTTATTAAACAGGTTGTTGACCGTGGCCATGCACCCGGAGAGACTGACTCTGAACGCTGTATGCAGAGGGATCACTATAAGAGACCAACTTAATTATGTGGGTTGCCTAATGTATGCAAATACAATTCTTTGAAATGTTGTATTTTGCATTGCGTATATAATAAAAAACGTGAATAAAAAAGTATGTTGTTTGTAAATATTTCTAGTTTGCAAGTAAAATAAATAAAAATAAATAAATAAATAAAAATATTATTTGCCAAAAATAAAATAAAATAAAATTAAAAAAATAACAAAAATAATAAATAAACCACTATTATTATTTTTTTATGAATTAGTTTATATTTCTAGAATGCAAATGTATTTGTAAAAATGTTAAGTATTCATTTTCAAATAGAGACGGGCAGACAGACAGAGATTAATCTTACAATATAGATTTTTCTTTTAAATATTTTTTGAAAAATATTTTTAATAAATCTAAAGTGATTCTCTGGAATTACAATTTTTTTGTTTTTAAACAAACAGATAAATAAATAGACAAATAAACATTTTCCATTTTCAAAATAAATTAACAAAATAAGTTTATATTTAGATAAATGACACACACTTAGCAAATCTTTGTGAAAACTTCTAGTATGCATTTTGCAATAATATGTATATGTTATTAAATATTAAAATATTTAAACAATGTATACACAACATAGAGTGATTTTTCTATGGTTTACTATTGAAATAAATAATCTGAAATCAAAATGTAAAAAAAACCTACAAAAATTTAAAATACAAATTGCAATGAAATGAATCTTCTAGACTGTCAGTGAAGACTGAGGTGAAAGAAACGCTACAAACACTCATTTCCATTTTGTTGGGTGGATTAAAATAAACCTCTCGGCCTCCTCTTCCACTTCCTCCCGAGAAGTCCACAAATCACCCCGCTAACACCTTCGCTTCTTATTAATGGAGCGTAAAATTAAATTAAAGGAGAAGTCTTTTCCTTACAGGAAACCACCAGAGCAAACCAGAAAGAGAGAAGAAGCTCAAGAAAAGCCAGGAGATCGAGAGGTTTTCTCTGTGAATGATGATTAGACAGGATGCTAAAAAAAGAAAGGAAATTAAGCACAGATTTGTTATCGTCCTCTCAGAACATCTCCAAATGACCATAAGGAGCAGGGGAGCCCCATATACATCATTATTACCCTGCATCACCGCAGCCTTAATTAGCTCTTAAAGAGACAGTTGCTCACAATTAAACCAGTTAGGGATCCAAAAAGTAAGTTTTTACTCCACTAGGAAGAAATCGTATTTGCAAAATAAATGTCCACATATGACATATTTATCACAATGTTCCTTATAACGTCTTTGAAAAGCTGATAATCATTTATCAGTGAGGAAATTGCACAACTGACCTTTTCGTGCCGCTTTAGATGTTTATTCTATGCATGGAGAGCAAAATGCTGTTCATTTTGATACATGGTTCATGGTCTGGGGAGGGAAAAATGAAATCTTGGTGTCTGGATTTGGATTGTGGTCCGATGACCTCGGCTCTATATTCAAAGTCCAAAGTTCACCGATTCTGGGAATTCATGACATTTGGTGGAGTGTTTTTTTTTTTTTTTTTTTTTTTTTTAAACCGTAAAATGCCAAGAGCTGACACTTGTTTTCTAACAGCACTCATTTTTTTAAACAGCAAAAAAATTAAATTAAATTAAATTAAATTGCAAACAAAATATAAAACAGTATATAAAAATAAAATAACTACACTCACAAGAAAAGAAGGTCTGGCAGAAGAATTCAATGAGCACAAATCTGACTCCCAGTTTTACTTATGCTAATTGCCTCTTGTTTCATGCTGTGCAGCATAATTACCGTTCATGATAATTGCATAAATTTTAGAAATTAGAAAGGCAATGCAATTAGCTGCAGATACATGTAAGCTATAACTTGCATAGTGTTGGTTTGCAAATACATTTCTTCCTGCAATGCACTACATTTTTTTTTTTCATCTTAGTAAGCCACTAAACAACATGCTAGTAGTAGTTTTGTGTGGACACTTATGTCCCGTGCTTTTAACAAAATGAACATATTAACTTTGGTGTATATATAGTATAAGTAATTTAATTTTTTTTTTTTTTTTTTTTTTTTTAGCTTGGGCTTAGGTCAAGAGTAAACGAGTTAATATTAAAACTAATTGAAGCTAGCTAACTAAATAAATAAATAATAAAAAAATTATATATATGATTATTATTATCATGAATTTTATTTATTTATTTATTAGTTCTGATTAAAGCCTTGGGTCAAGGCTGGGTTCAAAAAATAATAAAAATAAAATAGATAATTAAAAATAGATCAAATGAAACATTAAGTAAAATAAAAAGTAAAAATAATAAACTTTGTATTTAGATTGTGGTTGAAAGCCTGGGTCAAACAAACAAACAAATTCATACATGCATAAGATTAAAATAAATAAATGTAACTGTTATTATAATATATTACGTTTCAGCTCAAAGTCTCCTACTACTCCTTTCTATTTTTAATAACTGCCATTTCTTTGAGAGTATAGTTTTGTCATACCTTTTGTCACAGATAGGCGAGAATTCAAACATTATTAAATGGATAACAATACCAGCGTTTTATCTGTCACAGCTTTAGAAGCAGCCAAATTTAATTCCAAGACATCTGACAAAAAGGCATAAATTACAAATTTAGATTCAAACGCTAACCTTGTGTTTCCCTTTATATCACAAAAAAAACCAAAAGAACCTTCTGCTGTGCTCCAATTAAAACCTGACATCAGTTCAATAGAACGCAGGCCCACCTAATCTATTCTTAGAGACGTTGAGTTCCTCAGAAACACAATCTATAGTATAACACTCTCACGGTCACTGTGTTTTACGAGGATGAACATAGCAAGCGTCACCCAACACAACTGTTGACATTAATAGAGCTCTTCGGCATCCTCTCGAACGTTTACTCTTTTAAATGTCAGAGTCGGTGGCTGAACTGGCAGCGATGCAGTCCAGCCCCGTTGACATGGATCAAAAGGTGGGAAAAGGGCAGTACAGTCATTATCACCATGGTGAGGAACTTTCAGTTGGGTTAGAGGCTTCCGACTCGGTTACACTGAGAATGGAGGAGCTGCTCTTGGGACCAGTGACCTGTGAGAGAGGCCTGGCCCACCGGAGGATGACTGAACACCTCTACACTCCTAAAAAATAATGTCTCCCAAAGATTTTGGTTGCCAAAAGAAGTAGTGAAAGAACCTTTTTTTTTCCCTCAGTGTCAAGAACATTTAAAAAAAAATTTAAAGGGCTAGTCCACCCTAAAATTAAAATTCTGTTATTAATTACTCACGCT
>JAUMHR010000035.1:914941-940585 GCA_032361145.1 Enteromius fasciolatus
AACATTATATTTCCATCAGCAAATCTGCGATCAGTAATATATTAGGTTTATCAAACACTTGCACTGTAAATCTCAAACTTGCATCCTTCCATGTAGTCGCTTCCTTGGTGGTGAGATCTCATCACTTACGAAACACTGTCAGCCTCGTTTCTTTAGCTTTAAGTTAGAGTTTAGTTTAGTTTTCTTGCTAGCGTATAATGGTCTCTTGAGACATCCTACCACAACCTTAAAAGCACCTATTTTGGTGGAACGTCTTTTTAAGTTGGAATTGATTTTCTATTGTTTTTATTATTTTTGTTATTGCTGTCGCTTTGGTCTCAGCTTCAGACATTTAAGCAATCGAAAAGATTGGATATGGCAACTTTGTTTAGCTAACTGCTGTGAAGCACAGTGTAGACTTTAAGGATAGCACGAATTGAAAGCTGTTGTTGTTCGTCTGAAGCAACTAAACGAATTACGAACGCTTGGTTTAAAAAGGCGAAGGCATGTTAAATCGCTCTTGTAGGTATTTTTAGGATCTGGAAGTCCTAGGTCCACTTTAATAACATCATCTTTATTTTTTCAGTTTAAAGAAACACCTCTGTCTTTATCTCAGGGTTGATTTTAGTGTATTTGGGTGTAAACATCATGTTTCGCACTTTTTTTTTTTTGTTCAGGACTGCAATTGTCGCTTAACCAGTTTCAAGACTTGAAGACTTCAAGACTGTGCCTTTATGCAAATGTGCAGTTATTCACGTGTTTGGTGTGTAGATGTAGCCGAATCATCTCGATTTCTGATATTCAACTCTTCTCAGTCTTCTAAGTCAGCATTTATATTAAATGATCTCTACGAATCTGCAGGCGTTCAGGCCGCCAAACTGAGTACTGCCTATCCTTTCTGAGATAAAGGAATTTATTGCCAGGTCATTTGTTTTTGTAGCCATTTTGTGTGTGTTTCATGCAAGTGAACTCGAGTATTTAAGCATGTTTCTTGGTGTGATGGTGGTCTTTTGATGTTAGGGTTCTGAATTGGAACAGGAAAACTGCGACAGTCTGTGTATTTTGACGTAATTTGATATCTATGTTCAGAGAGGAAAGTATCAAAGCCTATTTAATGACAGTCTGATAATACAGATAAACAAATCAAGGTTTACCGATCTCATAAAAGCCATTCATTCAATCCATTGTACCTATCCGAGACTGGTTTTCAATGATTCAATGATTGTAGAAACTTTTGCAGAAGGGCTCAATTTATGTTTTTGACGAACCATTTTAAACTATTGTTGCAAAGCAACATTTACACGATGAGCCAATGGGAATCACTTGATTTGAAAAGGGAACCAAAATGTTTACCCAGGTGAATCTCATGAAAGTTGTCAAAAACAGTCACAATTCACCCCACAATAAAAATGCATATATGAAATGAAGCCCTTTTTTGCAACCTCAATTTTTTGCATTGTGAGTTTTGCTGTCGTGACCTTAAATGGAGTAAAGCCCCGTTCACATCAAGCACGATAAACGATAAAGTTAACGATACAGATATAGTTCTACAAATCATTCTCGATGTTAAAGAACCGCAGCGTCCACACCACAACTATAACGACAAGGACAGAGAAACGATATCATTGGGAATTATTTTTAGAACAATTTTTTTTTCGGCTGATGAACGCTAAAAACATTGGCAACCAATCAGAATCGATCCTGCTATAAATTGAGAATTTAAAGCAGCAGGCATGCTTGGACTTGTGAACGCTAATATATATATTGCTTTTAAAGTTATCGTGCTTGGTGTGAATGGGGCTTAATACTGTATTGTAAGACATATATATAAAAAATTGTGTTATTGATATTTGTAGTGCTGCCTATTTTTTTTTGTTGTTTTTTGGTAAAACAGCTTTTTTTGCTATCACAGTCACAAGAATTTTTTTTTCCTTATGCAACATTGGCTTAGTTGTTTCAATGCAAACTAAAACTTTTTTTTTTTTTAATTCTATAGATTTTGAGGTGAAATAAGACCTTTTTTCTATTTTATTTTCGTGAGGTTAATCCACCCAGTTCTTAAAAAAAAAAAAAAAAATCACATTTATGATCAGTGTCTAATGAACGGTCTCAGTGTTTCCTCACTGGAACTCATTTTCTTATCGTGATTGTTGACAATGTTCAGGGTTCGATTTGAAATACGAATGTAGTACGAATTAGTGTCGTAAACATGGAAAAAATAGGAATTTTGACACTTGGTGCCTAAACACCCAAGATTTTAGTATGTTTTCCCACACAGATAAATGATTAATGGTACATATTGTTCCCTGGCCTGAAGGGGAAAGTATGCGCCGTGCACATACACACACACGGTAGATTTACGAGAAGTCATAATGTTACTTGAAAACATAAGGGTTCTGCACAAGTACAGGCTTTAGTGTTTTAGCTTCTAGCTGTAGGATGTAGTTTTAAAGGAATGATTGTGTGTTTGTGTTCAAGTGCGTCCAAAGAGAGTGCTGTCCACCTCATTTCTGTATGTTTGTTCCCACTGTAACTCATTGCTTGCACTCATGTATTGACTATTTTTTATGAGATGGGGTGTTGCATTGTGGTCTTTTCACCATGATTCCTAACATTGGGATATATGATTGTTTTTGATGATTTCTCCCATGTTATCTCATGATAGACTGCTTAAATTAAGGTACATTTTAACTTCAACCTGAATAAGAAAGTAAATGTTTGTATATTATACTCCATTAAGGAATGTTTAGAATATTTCTCCAATGTGGATGTAGTTGTAATAACTTTTTTTTTTCCTCTCTTTGTACAAGAATTCACTGTGTGAAATTTTGGATTGCATTTTTGTATAATACAATTGCTTTTCTTCTTTGAGAGGGCAGGGGGTATTACTAACTGGATTTTTGAATTAGATATTGAAAAACTTGAAAAAAAAATTATTTAATAAGAAATGTATTTTATGTGCAGCAGTGATTCTGGCATGGATTATGATTAAATGATATTGTAAACCACTTTCCTGTGTGGGCTTTCTTATAAATTCAAGCACTTTAACAGCACAACCACTAGGTGTTGAAAGTCGAACAAACGGCAAAACAACTGATAACAAACAAATTCGTCTCAACCTCAGGCATTTGTACTAAAATGGTTCTTTTTAACAATGTTTTGAACAGATTCCAGAGTCAAATTTGCTTTGCTTGTTGTTCACCTAACAAAACCAATCAATAGCTCAAAGGTTGACCTGAGTAAACGTTCATCTCTTTAGTAACTCCAGTGCTCTTAAGGGCACTGACCTGTCCAGAGAACAGTGTTTTCTTCACTTTGCTGCTTACTTTAGTACAACATAGCTCCAAAACTGGTGTTTAACAAGGAAATACGACAACGTCAGGTACGTGCAAAATGTTTAAATGCATTGGATATCCTGATCGAGCAGAGTTGAACTAAGCGTTTTGGTGATTCGTAGGGTTAAAATGTAACTTCTAACCTCAATTAGACAATGCTTGTATTAGTAGTGAAATAGAATTCAGAAGAAATATTCATTTGCTACTAGCAGTGTATGATTAATGAAGGAAAAATTGTTGAAATTGGCTCAGCTATGATAATTTAGGCTTGGTTTTATTTCGTTGTAAAACTAGTTGTTCCCAATTCGCTGTAGAGAATGTATTGCATGATTCCATAACTTGTTTGACCACCTGAATTTGCACTGAACTCCTTTTCCCGGGCTGGTTTCCCATTCCACCTAAGGCAGGATGAAGTTGTTGGCATGTACGTGGGCTTTGTGGGCACTCGCCCTCTGTTCGGGCCAGGCAGCCAAAGATATCTGCAACACGAAGCCCAAAGATCTACCTTTGGAGCCAATGTGCATCTACCGCAGCCCGGATCCTGAAACACAACCAACTGAAAAACCTGAGAAGATCCCAGCTGGCACCAACCCTCGGGTGTGGGAACTGTCCAAAGCCAACAGCCGCTTCGCCCTCTCGTTTTTCAAGCAGCTTGCCGAGGGACAGTCCAACGACAAAAACATCTTTCTGTCGCCAATTAGTATCTCAACAGCTTTCGCCATGACGAAGCTAGGGGCTTGTAACAAAACACTGGAGCAGCTCATGAAAGTAAGGTCAAGTAATAAAGATTGGAAAAGCAAATAAAGATTGAAACAGGTCAGCAACTTCTCTTTTCTTCACATGTAGGTGTTTCAGTTCCATACGATAAAGGAGAAGACATCAGACCAGGTCCATTTCTTCTTCAACAAGCTGAACTGTCGACTATATCGCAAAAAGCATGAGACGACAGAATTGATCTCCGCAAACCGTTTGTTTGGAGACAAATCTACTAATTTTAACGAGTCCTACCAGCACATCAGCGAAATGGTCTATGGAGCCAAGTTGCTGCCTCTTGATTTCAAGGTTGCATTGGTATAAATGTCTAAATGTAGATCACCTGATCCTTGACCCTGTACTAAACATTCAAGTTTCATCCTCCAGGAGAAACCGGAAGCTTCAAGGATGACGATAAATGAATGGATAGCCAACAAGACGGAGAACCGAATAAAAGACACCCTGCCAGAAGGTTCAATAGACTCCAACACCATATTAGTCTTGGTGAACGCAATCTACTTCAAAGTAAGTGAGGATGCAGAGATACGTGTAATTAAGATGTAATTTTTGGGGGTTTCCAGCAGAGTTTGTCTCCAATACTTGGCACACCAGCTGATCAAGGTCCAATAGCGAACCATGACTCTTAGTGGTTCTTACACAACACTGAAAACAGAGAACTTTAAGTCATACGCATTTATTATTTGTTCAGTTTATAGAAATGCGTGTGTATGCAAACGCATATTGTTCGGCATCACCAGCTAATGGCCTGGCATGCATAATACAGCGCTGTTAGTCATTTTCGAATATCTGGAGGAACATTTTTCTCACAACATTGACATCCGTGTAAAAAAATTTGTTAAATCGCAAAGAAAAATCTTTTGAATTTTCAGAACATCATTGCGGTATAAATGTACCCTTGCCCCTTCACTCATTGGGGGGAAAAAACTACCAGCCTAGCTTACTCTGTCGTCTACCATTTATAATTTCAGCTCTTAAGAAGTTAGTCCAGCCACAAAATGGATGTAAGGCTGAAGTGGCATCTCACATGTGGGTCAATTGCATTGGTTATGGGACTTCCATGTGATGACTGAACAACTCAAACCCGAAGACTGAAACGTGTAAACTAATTCCAGTACAGAACCTGTAGGATGTTGCGCATGTGCGAATCACTCCCCGAGACGACTCGTTCTTCCGGAGTCACATTAAAGATTCGTTCAAAATTATTTAATCATGAACGACCCATCACTTTTTAAAACAGATAAGGGCCACTTCTGGTTTGGATGTAACACTTGACACTGGCTAATTGAGATGGAAGTTTAAAATTGTAAATATGGCCTAACAGAATTATGGCCTGAGCAAGATATTGGATCCGGGCTGGATCAGGGCCAGTTCTGGATTATTATATTTATTTTCTTGGCTGATATACGGCCTTCTTTTGGCTCGCTTGTGGCTTGAATTGGCAAATAGTAGTGGACGGACCAAGTGCCATCATTCTTCAAAGTGCAGCATGTGGGCCGGAGCAAGGTGTTGGATCTGGGTCAGATGTTGGGCCAATTCTGCTTTATTTGGTTTATTCATGACTAACACTGGGCCTTCCTTTGGCTGGCTTGTCGCCCAATTTTGGCAAACAGGGGCCTTGTTTATAAAATGTACGCATGATCAGGTTTGATCTTAGAGTGTGTGTACTCTAAATTCACATCAACTCTCATTTGTAAAAACCATTTAGTTGTGCGCAAGTTCAAGATCATTTGCGATTCATAGATTTTACATCTGGAAGAGAGGCGACAGAACTTTTGCTATCTGGGATTGCTTTTAAATCATTTCATTCACTCATGTATACTAGAAGACCTTGAAAAATTGTTCAGAATCACTAGAAACTTCTGGTCAAGTTTGTTGGTGCTAAACTCTGAAAACTGGTCATCCATGAGCAGGACCAAACTTTTCTGACTTGTGATCTCTGTAATAGTCTGTCTTTTTGTGTTCCAGGGTCAATGGAAACACAAGTTTGATAAACTAAATGTAATGAAATCATACTTTCAACTCAGTGGGACAGATAAGTGTGAAGTTCCCATGATGTACCAAGAGACGAAATTTCAGTATGCCAAAACCGACAAGGTAAAGATCCTTGAATTGCCCTACAACAGTGCTGACATCACAATGGTGCTCATATTACCTAATGAAGGAACAACCCTGCAGGAAGTAAGTTGATTATAAACAATAGACAAAGTTCTCCTCGAAGATCTTCTCCTCCATTCCTACCTAACAAAACTGCATCCAAATAAGGTGGTGGAAGGCATGAGCCTTCAGAAACTTGAGGGTTGGTTACAAGCCATGAAAGAGACCACAGTGGCCGTGCAGGTTCCTCGTTTCCGTATTGAGGACAACTTTAGCCTCAAAGAGCAGCTGATGAAAATGGGCCTTGTAGATCTTTTTAGTCCAGAAAATGCCAGTCTCCCAGGTACGCATTCAGAATTTGTTTTGGCTTTAAAATGTTTAAAGTAGGGATGCTCCGATCCACCTTTTTTGCTTAAGACCTGAGATTCAGTATCAGCTGATACCGAGTACCAATAAGTAAAATTTTAAAAAGTGCTGAACTGCCTAATAAACCAGTGGTTCTCAACTGGTTTGGCCTTGGGACCCAAGTTCAAGCTGCATCTGTCAGAAGTGTCAACAGCTTTTGTGCACGTCTTTTAAAAGACGTTTCTTTGTCCGTTCACTTCGCGACCCACTCAGAAAGGTTAAGAAACACTGGTCTACTGAATCAAAATATTCGCAAAATATCTCCAAGTCGCGGATGTTCTAGCTCGCTCTACGCTGTTAGCTTGATTAGCCTACCTGAGTACAGACCACGTTGCTAGCGCATGATGTCAAACGCTGCACATCCGCGGTGCCAAAGCATAAGCTTTTAAATCGCCTAGCAGGAATTATAAGTTCTAGAATTTATTCAGTGTCGACGTCAATACCCACAAATATCGGATCGGAGCATCCCTAGTTCAAAGGGATAGTTCACTTCTGAATAACATGAAAGTCATATGGACTACTTGTATGGGATCTTGACTTGATTGCTATGAAAATTTGCTGTATGGGTTTGTGCCCATGGTTGTGGTGAAATCTTGAGTTTAGATTAATCTACACAATATTGTCTTGAAATAGGGATAGTTGCAGATTATGGGCCCAACTTGTACATCTCCGATGCCTACCATAAGGCCTTCCTTGAGGTAAAATACATACCATATTGTTTGCATGCTCATATTTTTAGTATTAGTTTAACTGCATAGAAAGATCACACAATTTCGTAGCCAATGATCTGGTTTTCCAACGTTTCAGGTGAATGAAGAAGGTAGCGAAGCCGCTGCCGCCACAGCGGTAGTTGCTGTCGGACGTTCCTTAAACATCTTCCGGGAGAATTTTGTTGCCGATAAGCCCTTCCTTCTGCTTATTCGTGAGTCGAGCATCAACGCCTTGATCTTCACCGGCCGAGTCGCAAATCCTTGTGGGAGCAGCTAACATGGATTGGATATGGATCCCACATCATGAGGACAGTTATAGATTGTTCTCATTTTTAACTTAACAAGGCGGCCTTGTTTCTTCATTATTGCTTAATAATGAATGTTAAATTTGTCATAATATGTATCAGTCCACCAAGCAAGCACTGGAAACGAGCACATCAAGAGGAACTTAAAGGAAATTAAAGAAATAAAAGCAATATGTACAGGCACAGAACAAGGATAAAACAGGTTTATTTTTTCATATTAGAAGTTTGGGTTTAGCAGTATCACACAATCTGGGCTTACATCATTATACATTTAAAGAACATAATTAAAAATCCTTCACAGTTACACTTAAAGTGCTTTGTTTCCATTTAGAAGAATGGACTTGACACACTGCCAGTGAGGAAAAAAAACATAGTGGTTTTTGTGAAAATGGCATTCACATTATTAACTCTTAATCTTTCTGATTCCTGTACCATTTTAAAATGTGAAAAGTCCCAAATTTTAAGTAATTATAAACGGATTAATTTAAAATAAGTAATTATACTTAATCACCTATGAATATAATTTCTATATATTCTTTTTTTTTTACATTTACTTTTCAATAAATATACTGCTATTAAAATTAAGAGTAACTGATTTCTAACATAATTCTTATGTTTTGGAATTTGGACATTTATTAACAATACAATACCTATTATTTTTCGTTTTATTTCATGGTTATGTAAAATAAAATATGTCTAAAGTATGATTTTAAATTAAAGTGATTAACATCTCATAAGACACATGGAAAGAACTTTACAGACTATATTGCTTTTTGCAACAAACAATATAGCGAGACAAATCGTCAAGGTCGATATTTTGGCTTCTCTTGGTGCAAATTTAGATGCCTGGAAATGTCTTTATGTTTGGCCGTTACAAAAGACAAAGACGACATGCAAATAAACAATTTCTACCGAGGGTCAGTAGAAAAACAATGTCTTGTTTCCTTGTACAAAGACTCTTTTGAGGTAAGAAAACAACTTTTTTTTGACAAAGCATCACGTTTGCTTGCTTATTCAAACAGACTAAGTGTTGAAATATATACGATGGTTATTTGCATTGAAGTGTCCTCTTCTGTAATGTGTAGCTTGTACAAAATATTTGCTCCAGAGTGACAAGACTGAAGAAACTCTGAAGATATGGCTCAGTGTTGTCATTCGGTCTTCTCAAAAAAATATATAAAAAACTAAGTAGACACATGCACTGTATCACTTTTCACAAGCCAGACAATGAAAAACAAACATGAGGTAAATGTAATCGCTGAAACTAATTTTATCACTTTTGCCAATATGTGTAACTGCTTTACAAGTCCAGGATACCATTTTTTTTCCCTGCGAAAATCAATTGGGTATCAGTTTCGCAACTTTTGCGACGTTGTGTTTATTACGGCATGTTCTGAAAGAAATTTGGGAATTGGAAAAGTGGGTGAAATATTGCTTCAAAAGTAGTTCCAGCGGAAACTACACATTCTGTAACACTGTTAAGATTAGACATAATTTGGTTAGAAACGACTTGTTCAGTCAATACCATTAAACTGCAGTAGATGTATTGTCATACAGAAACATGAAATATTACAGCCTAATATATACACTGTAGCAACACATTTATCCTCCGCCATGTTACGTAAAGCTTAAAATCAAATACAGAAGCCAAACATAATATCTGAATGAATAATATTGTTTCAAATAAAAGAAAAAGAACAGGCAGGGCGGTCAACCATCCATGTTTTGAAGGTCAACGATAGATATGCACAAAGTGAAAACATGCTGAAAGTTATCATTAGCCCTAAAACCCAAATTAATATGATTGAATTTAGACTGCTAAAATGTGCAGTACAATAACTGGAATGACTGATTACAGATATAGAACCCTTGTTATTAAATTGCAATTAATTCATTCACATAGAGATAATTTAAGTCACTATCACCCTTATATGATTGGCATACACAAAACAGACCCATGCCCCAAATCTAAATTTCGACTTAAAGGCAAGTCTATAAAAAACAAACATCTTTTTTTGATATATTATAACATATTAGATTATGATTATGTTGTTCACAGACAAAATTATTTGCCCTTCTCTATTATCATGAGGTTGCATTTTGACAAATAAAAGCAATATTAACATGCTCTTCTATTTACCTGGGTTCTGCACTGTACAACAAACGTGAAATTATACAGTTTCAGGATTGTATTTCACTGCGACTTCTTCTGAGGCATGGGTATTTACATTGAGAGGAAATGTTCATATGTATGTCCTGTTTTTTTTTTGTTTTTTTGCTGCGCTTGTGAATTATGTCGACCCAAGTTACCCAGAGCTAGAATTCCAAGAAAATCTGCTTGGTACGAACCAAAAAAGGTAAACACAAAAAGTAAACAGTGAGTTCCTGATATTTATAAGAAGTGTTTACCTGCTGACCTGTGTTCACAGATGTGAGAAATGGTAAAAGCAAGTTCTAACCTGCGTTTATATGAAGTGAGGTGCACAAAATCCCTATTGGAAACATCAGTAGCTGATTTTTATATGCATCAACCCTTCCCTAAAAAAAATCTGTCACAACCAAGTGTGATTCACAGCCTTATAAAAATGATAACAGCTTTGCTTTCGCTTAAAACGCCTTTGCTTTTGTTGATCGTTCTAGAAACTGTCTCTGAATAGTTATTACAAGTATAAATTTGTCTAAATATGCATAAGTGACAGGTATATAGATATACAAATATTCTAAAAACAAAACCAGAAAAAAAACACCCCAACCCATTCTTTAAGTGCCTGATGCAATCTCTTTTTTTCCCTCTTCGCCCTTCGAAATCTTAAGGGTTTAAGATCTTTCACAATAAATTTCAGTTCCTTTGGTTACTGAAAGCTTCAGTAAATTCACGTCATAGCACCAGCTGGAAATATCTGTTCATAAGCTAAGTGTAAAGACGCTTAACCCCAAGGTTAAAGCGCCTTTCATCGGATGAAAGGAAATTTTTACACTCAAAGTCATTCCGTGGCATTTCGGCATTTCCCAGTCATCACAGACATACGGTTTCTGCTTTCCTAAACAAGCATCGACAACCAAATCCATGTTTTGGTTCGCCTCTGCCTTAGACTCATTACTTAACACAAAAAAAAAAAGAAGGTTACATCCCCTGAGGGACACCTATCCACCTGCTCAAACACATTCTTACAAAAAAACTTATCGCCAAACCAGTAAAACAATTTGGTGAGACTTGCGAATCTCAACTGGCGACTTAACGCATGAAAAGAAATAAACACTGAACATAAAACTCGGCTGAGTGCATCCACGAGTCTGCGTGCGACAGATCGGTATTGCGTAGTGATGTGAGAGAGAGGTAACTGAGCGGTCTATTGTAGCTTATCTGAGGTTGAAAGATTTCCTGTATTTTAAAATCACTGTATCGCCAACATTCAGCAGCTGAGTTGTTGAGTTCGGAAATGTATGAAGGCCTTAACGAGAATCAAATGTGTCTGTAAATAAATACATATGTCACTGCTATACTCTACCTTCGTCTTTTCACCAGCGTGCCTATATCACAGTATGTCCACCAACATTAAAAGTAAAATATTATGATGAGACTTGTTTCTTGTTACAAACCTGAAGTTCAGTAACTACGATTTCCTTTGCGTTGAGGCTAATTGTGAGCAATGCGTTTCGGTTCTATGGCAGGCCGGATCAGCACTTAACACAAAAACAAAAAAAATAAATCAAGAATCTGATGTTAGGTCAGACCTGAGGGTCCCTAATAAAAAATTGAACCCGTTTTCCTAAACTTGCCATGGCTGGGGAGTGCAAAGTCTAGCCCCAGGTAAATTTATCAAGATTGTCTCAAGGCAAAGTAGCGAAGGACTACTCCTTCGACTATGTCCTCTCATTTTATAACTCATCTTCTGGCACAGAGAAGTTTGGCAATTTCGATGCAATTTGACCAAATCATAGCTAGAGCTTCTCTTTTAGTTTATCCTGAAAGATCTGTAGTAGTACAAAAATATAAAAAAGTAACATATAAAAGACAGGAAAGACTGAAAACGAAAAAAAGGAAAACAAAAATCACTGCATCCAGTGGTGTGTGAGGTTGTTGGGAGTGTGGCTTGTCTTCATTTATTGATGTCCTATTCAGTTTGTATGGTGAAGGTAGATGCGGTTTAAAGCGGAAATACCATTTAGAAATCCCTAGAGAATACTATTCCTAGCAAATTGTTCCTTGCATCTTTGTTATCACTGGAAAAAATAGAGGTTCTCCGCCCAAGAGGGACGCAGAAGACTCTCCCTTATTTTATCCGTTCCTCGTTGACAGCAGCTGAGAGAACCTCCTGCTCACTCAACTCCTTCCAACTTGCAATTTCAGTGTGGATGGTGGGAGACAAGGGACAGAGAAGGTCCCGTTGGACCCCGCTGTCCTGTGTCTCCCTAAACTTGTAACATTTTCCTTCAAAGCCTTTCAGTCGGGCCCAGTGGTGGATACCGAAGGTTGGACCCCCTCCCCGAAGGATGAGCCAGCACCTCCCCCTCCACCATTACCCTCGGCATCCTCCTGGGGGGGCGACTCATCTTCGTTTTGGCCTCCACGGGAGGTGACCGTGGTGGTCTCGGGCGAGGCACTGTGGGAGACCTCCTGTGGGGCGCAGCCTGGATGGTTCTTGCGGAAGTGCTGGTTGAGGATTGCCTGGAATGGGAAGCTCTTTCCGCAGACGTGGCAATGGAAGGGCTTGTTTCCTGTGTGCTTACGGATGTGGTACTCGAGTTGGTCCTTGCGGGTGTACTTCTTCCCGCAGATTCGGCAAACAAAGGGGGTAATGCCCATGTGCAGGCGCATGTGGCGATCTAGGCTGCCCTTCTGGTTGAAGGACTTGCAGCAGTAAATGCAGGTGAGACGGGGGTTGTAGCGGAACCACCGGTCACCTACCTGTTCTCGTAGGTACTCCTCGTATCCCCCCATGTCAAACACGGCTTGTTCCTCTCCCTAAGGCAAAGGTGAGACGTTACGGTTTGTTAAATTAAAATGCACTCTACGTTAAAGGTACAGTTCACCAGTTTTGAAAAGAGGCTCATCTTCCAACTCCCCTAGAGTTAAACAGTTGAGTATCATCATTTTTGAATCCATTCAGACGATCTCTGGGTCTGGCGGTAGCACTTTTAGCTGCAGCTTAGCATAGATCATTGAATCCGATTGGACCATCAGCGGTGCGCTTAAAAATTACCAAATAGATTCTATACTTTTCCTATTCAATACTTGACTCTTCCGTAGTTACATCACTTACTAAGACTGATAGAAAATGAAAGGTTGTTGATATTTTTTCAGGTTGATTTGGTTAGGAACTATACTCTCATTCTAGCGTAAGAATCAAGGAACTTTACTGCCTTAACATGTCTGCAGAAGGCTCAGTGATATTACACAGCACCTAAAAAATAGTCCCCAGCATTTTCAGGGGCCGCTTAATATCATTCTACCTCCTGCACCCAAGGTCCGGCAGCAAAGTTCCTTGATTCTTACACCAGACCCAAAAATTGGCTAAATGGATTTGAAAACGATAAAACTGTTTTACTCTAGTGGAGTGAAAAGAATAGTGGAGTTTTCCTTTAAGCACACCACCTGTTCGGACTATTACGGTAAGGTGTGCTCCACTGTGCTCAGGGATCATAAAAAGTTAAACCAAGCGGTGAGTCTTGATCAAGTTTTAAGGCTGCCTTACCTGTGAGGTGGGGTGTCTCTGATCATCAACTCTTGGAGACTCACTCTTGGCTCTCTGGCGATCAGCCATCACAACCACACTTCCTGTTGGACTAAACCTGAAAGAAAACACAGTATGGGTTCAATCTTCTACAGGATGGCAGAAGAAAATGGGTAAATGAGGCACATTTTAAAGTATCACACCTCGATTTTCCAAACCTTATCAACTACATCCAACATACATCCAATTCAGAGTAGAATGGGATACTTATTTAATATGGTATCATCCAGTATTGGTTTGATAATGTAATTGGTTAAAGGGGAGGGGTTGAAAAGTTAGTCTTGGTGATATTAGCTGAAATAGATAGTTGTTTCTGAAGTGGAGAAAGGCATTACATCTCAATAAAAGACCATTAAACAGTTTTAATCAAAATAAATTGAAGAATTACAAACAATAGGACAGTGAACATGAACTTAAGACAGATTATACACACCTCTCTGTTTCACTGAAGCTACTGGACGGCTGGGAGCTTTTCCCACCTTTTCCTCCCTCCTGCACCAGTGTGCTACGTCCTGAGGTGTCAATCATCACCGTTGGCCCCTCCTCTGCCCCACTGCCCTCCTCCGCCGACGCCTGGGTCTCCGCCCCCATCCACTCATCCATCCTTTCAGTCTTAATTCGAAACCCATCCACCATCCGCACGTTCTCCTCTCCACCTCTATCCACCTCAGCCCCCGTCTCGACATACCACTGCCCGGCTCTGTTAATACGGAGAATGGGCTCTCTCCCAGTTCCCACCTCCTCCGAGCCAATCCCACTGTGCTCCACTATTTGGGGGCTCATGGACTCCCCAGGGGGGCTGACTTCTCGGACTTCCCTCACATCACGGATGTTGATCACCCCAGTGTTGCCAGTCAATCGGGAACCGGTATGTCTGGGACTTATGGAGCGGGACCCACCAAGCCCGGGCCCACTTCTTCCTGACTCATTGGTTTGGTTGGCTGTCCTGTGGGCCCCGTTCCCAAGCTCCTCATCCATATCCGACAGACTGATTTTAAAGTGGATTCCCTCTAAAATCTGGGTGCAACGGTCAATAATGTGCTGCATTTGAAGGAAGCTGGCAGCCGTCAGGTAGCTGATGATATCGGCGAGCTGCAAGCACAAGCGTCCCGTGTAGCAAAACGACAGGAGCTGCTCGAACACGGTTGGGTTGCGGATCACTGATATTGAGACAGTGCTCATCTCGCTCAGTGACATGTGGTCCCTGAAGTAGGGGGAGCTGGCGGCGAGGACCACCTTGTGGGCACGAAAACTGTGGCCCTGAACATTGACCACGATGTCACATAGACGGCCCTGTATTCGCAACTGGTTCAGATGCGACAGGACGGAGTTGCTGAAGTCCGGAATATCAAGTTGGATGCTGCCTGCTCGTTCCATGCGGGCTGCTTATTGCGCTGCTTTTCAAAGCTGCTGACAAAAAAAACAAGATAAGTTTAGGACTGTTACAGTGAGACTTTCTGAGCATGTCAGCAATAAAAACCACACAACAACACAGAGCAATCAGCATTATTAGCAAACAAGGATAAATATACTATTAAAAACCCAAATACGTCCTCCTATCCCAACTTTAAACAGAAACAAAAATAAGTAGGCCGATTTCTACAGAAAGCGTAAACACTGTTGCTTTTTGGTGCGACTATCTGTTCAGCCAACCAATGGCTGATGGGGGAGTTTTTGGAAACCTGTTTTAAAAAACAATTCCGATTCACAGGTTTTCTACTTATTGTTCAGTGCACCTTACACACTCAGCAGAGGATAAAAGTTCCCCTGCCAAGATCCAGTCATTTGAAACAATCAATCAGTGTCACAGATATCAACACTAGAATCAGGGAGCTATTTTTGGGGGGGGGGAAACATACTTTTAAATACATAAATGTATGTAATAACTAACTACAGTATTACATATTCAAATAAATACTTAATTTTGCAATAAATGACTGATGGTTAAAAAGAAAACGTGATGTTTTCTTCATGCTCTAAAACACTTTTTTTTTCCCCAATACCCTGAATTCCATCTTATCAGAGTATTACTGAATTTGATAAACAGACTAATTGACTAGTGGGACCAACATTCTTGGTACCTATGGAGCTTACATGTGGAAAGAGTGACCCGGCTCATCATTTTTATTTGTCAGCTTTTCTGAATCTGACAGATCCTCAGCTTAATAGGTCTTATGGGATTGAAAAGTTTCCTGGCTGCACACCTCACAATGTCAGCAGATGCAATCCATCAATTTTGGATATTTTGTTTATGCATTATTACTGCATATTTGATCACAATGTTCATGTGACATGCTGTATAGAAGGGAAGCGCACATACTCAAGTTGGTACAAAATGTCTTGTGGGTTTTAACCCCTCTTCAACTTCCTGTGAAGTTGGATGTACACCAATGTCGATATACACTGCGCTAAAATGCAGATGTACACTTGTTCCCCAAGCAGTTTGCATTGTAAACACTTAATTACTTACTCGCACACTTTAAACATACACATCACATACTTTATCTACAGAAAATGACGTTTTTTGGTAACACTTTACAATCCAAAGTGACATTGAAAAGCTAAAGAGCCTAAATGATAAAGAGCTCAATTACAGGGTTAACACAAGCAATTACAACAACCTGTTTAGTTACAAGCTTTTGCAATAAAAAGCATTTTTAATATTTGTATTACTAACATTAAAACAACAGTAAGTTACGTAATTACATAGTAGCAATGCAACAATGACAATGTAATGTAAAGTATGACCCAATTTTCTTCAAGAAAGTTAGGTAGAGAGATGCAAATCGTTTACCTCACCTTTTTAATAACAGGCACAAAAATCGCTCCACTATATTTTTCGGCACACTTGCACTTCTTTATGGCCACAAACCACAGCTGTTAGAGAGCAAAGTTGACATTTTTTTCATTGCATAGGTCAGTAGGATTGATTCGCAGTGTTACTTTGTCTCTCTCTGTTTTTGACATAGTATCGGCCGACGGCGCAGCTGTAACCGGCGGCGTGGCACCTCAGTTCGGTTCCAGCAACACACTGCAGCGCGGTGATGCGAGGAAGCCTAGCCGAAAAACACGCACACACCCCGGCGCAGAGCAGGCAGGGAGGTGCCTTACCCCAGTCCACGCCAAATTTATAGATATTAAAAAAACAGAACACCCACATACGATTTCCCTTTTACGACAGTCTGTTCTGAGTGGTTTGGCATTGAATTCCCCCCATTTCACGATCACTATTTATCGTTATACTTATCGCCAGGGATTCTGCTGTCGCTTTCGGTTCCTCCGCCGCTCTCATATTCCCCCATGTATAACATGAGCCAATGTACAGAAAATGGCATTCTGGGAAATGTAGTCCTGTTGCACCACAGCCATAGCAACCAAAAATGGAGCGATTCGGCGAAAGGGACTCACGCTCCCATGATGCTTTGCTTTACCATCGCCGTGAAAGTGGGTAAAGAGTTTGGTTGCATTTTTTGGTGACAGTTTCTTCCTCTATTGTATGTGTGAGGGAGTATATAAAGACATAAACGAAGAGATATTTGCTTACGGAAATACTGTAAGCCGTTTTAAACGCTGACATGTTGTATTTCATGAATACATCACACAAATGTAAAAGAAAGTCTTGCTGCAGGGCAATGCAGGCCCATTCCATGACATCAATAAAACTGAACCCAATGAACCCATTCCAAAAAAAAAAAAAAAACAGTAATGCGTCTTAACTAACAAACTGATATAATTATCCATAAGTCATACCTTAATATGCGTGATTTGCATACAGTGAAACCTTAACCTTATTCAAATTATAGTTTTGCATTTTAGATTGTCATAGCAATGCTTTGGTTCACTGAAGGAAAAAACAAACCTTTTCATCATTAAATTATTGAGACATCTTTTTTGTTTCCTCCAATTTTACTCATTTTTTCTCATTTATACGTTTGATTTTATGAATTTCGGAGTTTGAATAGCCTATCAGAATTTTAAATATGTCTATTATGATAATACTTGATTATATATAGGCCTATAAAAAAAGTTTAATAATGATCATGTAGTAAAATGAAATTGTAAGAAAATTGGAAGTTGATTCATAACATATTCATGAATCAGCTTCTAGATTTAAAAAAAATGAAAAAGCAAAGTGCTTACTTAAGCAGTATCACGAAGTAAAATCGTGAAACTGATGTGTCAGAAAACCGTAATGTAATGTCTTTTAAATACATTTAAATGTAAACTTGTATGTTCAGTGTAAATTTGTGTATATATGCAAATTTTAAGATTCGCTAGTGGTTTATTGTCATTCATGGAAATCTTTGAAGCTAAAGGAGATGCTATTTCAATATCTGTCCAGTAGGTGGCGCTCTTTGCTCATATATGAGAATGTTTGCTACTGTGAAGAAACCAATATTTTATTCACATTGTATTTTTTTGCTCCTCGGGAATTTATAATTTAATTGCATATATAGTCATATTAATTCTATTTATACAGCTAAAATCGAGTTCAGATTTTGAGACCACAAAATGCTTCTATTTCACTTCATTTCATTTTCATTTCTATATGTACACATTAGTTACCGATAAATTATTTTTAATAACTGAATATACCATCAGCATAATAATTTGAGTTTAATAATTAATTACTAAAATAATCCTTTTTTTTGTAATTCAAAACCTGAATTCATAATTCAAGTCTTATTGTGTCTCTTTTTTCAGATGGGTTTGTAGCACATTTTTAAACATTTTAATTATTTTTATTTTCAGGTTTGAATTTTAAGTTTGATTCTGCATTGCAGATTTTCACCATGGTCTCCAGCTTTCGGACCCACATCTAAACACCAAGCAAAACATTTAAATGAAAACAAATCACAACTCTGATGGCTTTTTCTTCAACAATATTTATTAACAACTAACAGAACAAAAACGCATGGACTAGATGTTACAATGTGCAACACTGAACAGGGATAAAACTGGCTCATGATTTGATTGTATATATGAGGAATAGATAGATAAATACAAGCCTGTACATTGATTCTGTTGTATAGTGAAATGCCAGAAGAAAATTCACGTAGACATTAATCTGAAATTCTGCAGATCTTTCCATCCCATAAAAAGGGAAAAAAAAACGTCATTAGAGTTGAGCCGCCATACAACCCACAAAAGACAAAACTACCCCTGCAGGATAGATCAATGTGCACGAGCTATGATACACGGCGTACTACCAAAGTAAAATAATAAAATATATTTACAATTAATGAACACAACACTTAGTTCCATCCCTCCAAGTTTCAAATTTACTGGAACTGTTTCAATATAAATTAATATTGGCAGCTAATGTACATGCACACTTTTCTACAACAACAGTTTATTTGTTGAAAGGTGAAGAAAAACAAATACATTTACAAAATACATTCTGGATCAGGGGCAAAATAACATCCTAATACCGAATACTGTTAACTCAAAGAAATACGAGTACCTCCCGACTGCATTTCTTCAATTTAATCTCAAAAATGTAGTACAAACAACCACAACAAGCTACTATGTTTCACATCAATCCATTTTAGACAGAGTCAGTAATGCCTATGTTGGTTCTCAAGGAGCAATTCCCCGAAAAGTGCTTGTCTACAAGTTTCCATTTGACAGGGATAAAAAAAAAGAAACAAGAACAACTGAACAATGGTTGGTTAAGTGCTTCCCTAAGTTGCAGAAAAGTTCAGGCGATGTGTCAGGAACTGCAGAAGACGAAGTCTTTAATGCAGGCGCAAGCCAAGACTTCCAACAAATCCTGGTTTCTCCCAGCCTTCTGCTATCGTTACGGATCACAAACAACGAGGACACCAAACAAACACACTCGCTTGCACACACACACACTCATAAATGTACACAAAAAGTCCCTTTAAGAAGAAGAGGTGATATTCCCAGAAGACACTATGGTTTCCCTGGGCGAGTATTCGGGTTCGTCCTTATTGGGGTGGGAGGAGTTGTCCGACTTGCTCCTGCTGAACTCGGCTCCCATGATGGGCCTGGAGAACTTGCCCGTCGCTTGGTCGCAGATGCCGCAGTTGAGCATCTTGATGAAGGCCCGGCGCATCTCGTTGCTGGTCAGGGTGTAGATCAGAGGGTTCATAGCGGAGTTCAGCACGGCCAGAGCCAGGAACCACTCGGCCTTGTAGAGGATCGGGCAAGAGCGGATCTGGCAGGCCACGTCGAGCAGAAGCAGGATGAAGAGTGGCGCCCAACACGCGATGAAGCAACTCAACACTATGATGACGGTCTTCAGGAGGGCCATGGACTTCTCCGAACTCTTGTTGCTGCAGCGGCCGTTGGCGACCTTGCGGAAGACCAATTTGCGGCTCCGCGTGCGGACCAGGGCGTAGATGCGGGCGTACAGGATGACGATGGCCATTAGGATGACGCTGAATACTGTGGTGCAGAAGAGGATGTAGGTCTTGTGGTAGAGGGGCAAGACGGTGGAGCACCTGTCCATGCTCTCGATGCAGTTCCAACCCATAATTGGTAAACCGCCCAAGATGGCTGCGATGAACCACACGGTGCTGATGAGCATAAAAACCCGGCAGGTCTTGCCATTGTTGTGGAGCTTCATCTTCAGCATAGTCAGGTGTCGCTCGATAGCAATGGCCAAAAGACTGAACACCGAAGCGGCCAGAGCCACAAACATACTCCCTTCCCTGAAGAACCACTGCGTTGGGGTCAACTTATACGTGTTGGCTCCCGACAACAAGATGTTCGCAGTGTACACCACCCCGGCCAGCAAGTCTGACAAGGCCAAGTTCCCGATGAAGTAGTACATGGGCTTGTGGAACTTCTTGGTCCTCCAAATGGTGAGGAGAACCAGAACATTTTCCAAGATGATGAAGCAGCAGACGATGATGAAGACGACAGAGTCCGCTCTGAGTCCTGGGTCCTTGTCGACCTTGCGAAATTTCCCAGTGAAGTTGTAGTGTCTGGCGATTAGGTCATCCATGGTTCGCACTGGCTTGGTAGTTTTAACTCCAATGTGCAACCCACCACAGGCCACGGAGGGGTGCTGGTGGACTTGGGAAGCTGGGTCTCCAGTTCTCCTCTTAGTATGATGTCATGTATGCAAGGTTTTCTCAAGTCAGGTAAAAATCCTTAGAGAGGATGAATGTGGTCCAGAAATCCATCAACTGCATCATGAAAACACTAAAAGAAATAAATAACGGTAAATTAGACTAGCACGGTATATTGGTATAATGGCATATTATTAACTTTGTGATTACGTCAAACATATAAACACAGCAATATTGAAAACTTGAAAGTGACAAAGCAATTAGAAAACTAAAATATCAAAGCGAATGAGTGATTTACTAATCCAAAGCCAAGCATATACATGAAAACGTTCGGTTAAGAAGTTTCAGACCAAACAGAACACAGAAAACATTCGAAAAATCATTTTAAATAATACCGCGAAAATGTACCGAATTCGAATGTCCAGTATTCTCTGCTGGAGTGTTTATCTTAATACGAACGCGATCAATGTCAAATGCATACGACATGCCAAGAGATGCCACAATCAAGAAAAAAAAAAGTGAAATAATTAAATAAATAAAGACGATTAAACTCCTAAGTCGTAAAACAACATTCTAAACAGCCAACTGGAAAAATAAAATAAATTATGGTACTAAGGCAAAATATTAAATGCTACTTATGTACTTTTTTTGAATTTATAAATAAATAAATATCTAAATAAACTATTTGTACACCAGAAAAAGGAACTTCACATGAAAATACGAGCGATAAACCGCGCTAATTAATACGTGTCAAATTTTAAATAGGCTATTTGTTATTTGAATGCTCGATATCCTTTTGCGAATACTAATTTACACACTGTCAAATTTGTACGACATGACAAGACATGCCACAATCGCAACGAAAAAGTCATAACTATTCGCGATCGAACTTGTATGTTACCCTATAAAAATATAAAAGCCATTCGCGATATTACGAACTTTAATAAATTGTGAAACTTAATAAGACTTACTGACGCTTAAGATCGCTGTGGCTTGACATTTAGAAAGTTAAAGGTGGAAAAGAAGAGTTTTGCTCACCTTCAAATTCCAGACCAAACGTTTTGACCGTTTAATCCTGCAATACTGATGCAATATGGCCAGATATCAAAGGTGCAGAAATGATCGCATCGCTGGAGTCTCGTGTGGAGGACTGTAGGGTAATTTTTCTCTGACTGGAGAGAGACCGGAGAGCCAATTCTCCCCTCTCTGAAGTTCAGCCCACCGGTTTCAATGCCCACCCCTTTCGGTCTCATTAGCCTCTTATTATTCCACAGCATCCAAAGCTCTCAAGACATTCCAAAACAATATACTGGAAACGGGCTGGCATCAGTTCAACCATAAGAATGATAAGAATGAATAGCTCAAAGTGATAGCTTTGAAACATTAATCTCTACATGCAATAAAAAACAGTTAGATATTGTCTCAAATACCTGTGATATTTATATTTCAATAATCTTCATTATTTTTTAAACATAGAGGTAATTAGTAATACAATCATTATAAATACACACACATAAAACAATTACGCTATTAGTAAAATCATGAGCAATATTTATATTTAGTCATACAAACTAATTTAGAAATATGTAAATATTTAGGTGAAATATAAATAGATGTGTTTGTGTGTGTATGCATGCCTATATTTGCAATTGCACTGTTTATTATTCATATTTTTATTTTTGATTAATAGTAATAATTGTGCTGGTTGAAAATAAACCAAATAATTGTTTATAGTTCGTTATAAAAGTAGATCTCATTTGTATTGTGTCAAATAAATAACATGCTAAATTCAGATTAACCCCATATCCCGTGTTCTTTTGTCTCTTCCTATGGGAATGTCCCAGCTGTGAACAGAGTCACCCCAAACACCACGAGGCCAGGCCAAGCATGACCGCTCATCTACCCCCCATTTACCCTAATTTCAGCTCAGCCTTAATCGCATGTGCTGCCCGGTCTGTTCAGGTCTGCTGCTCTCAGCGGCCCCTAAACCCCTAATACAGGTCCAGCAGCCTGCGCCTCCCATGCAGAGCAAAGGACTATTGTGAGGAAAGAGCTTTGATCTGTCAGGGGTTTACACCTCTGAGGAACATCTTCATAGCTGGATTAGTGGATGCTTTTAGTTAGGGGTAATCTGCATTTTGCGATACATGTTTTGGAGAAATGTGACCTAAAAAAGTACTAAGCCACAGTCATATCCATCAGGCCATCAAGCCCTCCACCCATCCCTTTTTTCAGCGAGGCTTGAGTAGTTACTTGGGAATTTTGGGTGATTGCTGAGGCATTGCTGATGTCTTTAAATTCTCATTGATTATAACAGTGAATGAAGTCAAGTTGACCGTTACAAAATAACCATTTGGGGATTGCTAGTGTATACAGTCGCTGGAGTCTTTTTGGTGGTTGCTAGGGTATCGATTTAAAGTTGCTAGGGTTTTACTAGGTTATTACTAGGGTCTTCTGGGTAGCTTTTCTATTTTATTAGGTGGTATGTGTTTGTAAGCTAACAATTATTAAAATCAAAGTTAAAAATGAATCAAAATGAAACATGTTTTTGAACAATTAAGACCAAAGATCAGCGCGCACTGGGTCAGTATGTTTCGCACGTTAAAAAAAATATGCGACTTACATGGTGTCAATCACGTTTACACACCGCCTCCAAAACGTTTGTCTGTATAGGTACAGATCAAGATAGATTTTCTGCATTTTCGCATTCATAGTATGCATTTTGATCGGAAGGATGACGAAATATGAGAAAACGGTAAAACGTTTAAATAAATTTAAATTTAATAAAAAATGAATGTGGTCGTGAGAAGTCGAAACAGTGTTCAAACACTTGTAAATCCAGTGGTCAGATGCTGTGTAGCCACCTGATCATCGATAACTGATTGAATGTCCACAAATCTGGAAGACTCTCTGAGTACTTAATTTTACGTAATCCAGAATATACGTAACGAGTCACTACCCAGCTCTCTGTGTTATTTATTTAGTCACAGAATCTTAAAGACACGCCCTCAAGAGCATTTGTTCTCTTTATAGCGGCCTCTTCAAAGATCAGATCGAGAGGTCAAGGTTACAAGGGGTCAAAGGTCACACGGCCGGCGCTGCTGTGAGAAACTCTGCAGCTGTATATTTTGCAGGGGGGGGGTGCAAGGACAAAGTTGAAGATGGAGCATTATTTTTAATGGTGTTTCTCTGACTTCACCTATGGTACGGTTTCACCGCTTCAGGAAAGCCAATAGTCCCATTGGGGGTAAAAGAATTCGGTGTGTCTTCTAAGAAAGTGCTTCAAAACATTTCTGAGCACCGACGCGACACGTGATGTGTGTGCTGCGGTTACACTACATTTCACAGAGAGATTGTGACATTTGTTTCTTTCCTTTTCCCAGCCTTTCACCTAACACGCCATGTGTTTCCTGTCAACACCGCGCCCCATTCGTTCCCATGCCAACTAAACGCGGATGAGTTTTCAGCTATTATGACGGACAATTAAAGAAACGTTCAGTGGAAAGCGTCCGGAGAATCGTGCACGATTCGCACATAAGTCAGTCAACACAAAATCTGTGAACTCTTCAGCACTTAGTATGCAAGAGTTTCCCCTACAGCTGCAGTTCACATTTCACGATCACAAAACGGCCCAATTACAGCAAAACTGATGACTGGTGGAGCCAAAGGATGTTTGACCCACGAAGAAAATATCCCAAATCCTGCACCATCCTGTTTTTTTTATTTTATTGTTATTTTTATACAAGAAGCGGAATTTATAGAATTGCATAATGACATTAAATGTTCTTCAAACTTAGCCCATAGAATAAGTGTTTATTTATAAACATATTAATTTGTATTAATAATAAAAATAATACGAATAATAACAATAACAGCAACAATTGATTTACAAATAAATTAATACATTTATTCGTTTTACTTTTATTAATATCTTATTATTAGTATTGTGACTATATAAATGTCTACATCAATTCATTTATTTAAATTTTGATAATTGGTTTAAATTTATTTAAAAAGTGATAATAAGAACAACAACTAAACACATAAACAATAATATGATGAATGCATTTAGTATTTAAATATCTTATTTAAATACATTAATTTAATAATTTTAAAATTATTTTTGTTATAAAATAAAGGTTTAATTCAATTATATATTATAATAATAATAATAATAATACATTTAGGCTATTTATAAATATGTATACATTTATAACAATAATAATACTACTACTAAACTTTTGAATATTATTATTATTATGAATAAATGTATTTTAATAATTTTTTAAAAAATACATTTGTTTTTAAATAATTAATACTTACTTTAACCAATTTAGTGCTTTTTTTTTTTTTTTTTAATACAGTAATAATTTTTTTATTATCTATCTATTATCTTATTATCTATTTATTATCTTTTATTATTTATTATCTATTATCTTATTTTTTAAATATAAAATCTTTTCAATCCAAGTATTTTATAAAACATACATTATTAAAATAGTTATTTTATTATTATTATTATTGTTATTTAAATAAGCCAATAATATGTTTTACTACACTGTCTGTAGAGATTGTCTTGAATATTAAACCCAGATCATTTTTTAAATCCAGATGTAGGCCACTGGCTGAACAGTCTAGAGTCTTTTAAAAAGTCTAAAGATCTGGTGCCCCTTCAGGCGTGGGTAATAAAAATGGCTCTTACTTGTAGTCACTACATTAAATTGACCTCATAAAGCATTCCTGGGGAACGTGATCTCAGGAAACAACAAATGAACTGACTGGCTACAGCTAGCCAACACACACACACACACACACACACACACACGTGATGCTGCTATTTTAACAAGGCCGTCCAGGGGTTTACACAGGCTGACATGATCTAGCTGACAAATGTGGGAAAAGTGACTGATAAAGAAAAATATTGTTCTTAGAAAGAAGGAAAGTGAGCAGGACAGCTATATTCGATTTCCGAGGTCATGCTGGCTGCTTGGAACACGCCACAAATAGCTGCTCTTTCAGTTATTCCAGACACATTTGACTGAAATGCATAGATAGGGAAATTAAACGGTTTCCAAACGACAGACCAGCAACAGGTCAAATTAAAGTTAAATTGTCGATTCTCAAATCTTCCCCCAAAACCCTGCACCCCTCTGCCGCTAACCTGATTTTGCCAAGAGATTCTGCTGCTTGCCACCCGCTTCGGATGTTATCACTCGATTGAATCGGCCGTTATCAGTCGTTATCAGCCCATTCATATGGGTCAGTAG
>JAUMHR010000035.1:948600-967470 GCA_032361145.1 Enteromius fasciolatus
CTATGCAGTTAAATTAATGTGGGCATATTCCTTTCTGAAGTCATAATACCAACTAGTTTTATGTGGAAGTGACACTTGTGTACAATGTACAGCGCCCTTAGCATTTGCCTATACTGCCTATGCCACGGGCCGGCCCTGCTCACATGAGTTTCGCTCAGAGCAGCAGCAGTGCTTGCGAGCGTATGTCTGCTCATATTACCTTCCTCCTCCTCGCTGCAGGCAGGGCTGGGTCTGGGTCTGAGGAATGCACAAATAAGAAGGCCTATTCATTTTTTGTCCTGCAGTTTATGCGTCCTTGGACCCAACTCTGCATGAAGTTCAGAACCCAGCCCAGCGCTCTCTATTACAGCTGGCTTTGCTTCAGAACCGGCCGCAGATCAAGGATTCAAGAACAAAATAACTACGTATGAAGTCTAAAAAGTGACTTTTGTGCGTGAAAAATCCAACCAGACGTCCAGAACGACGTGACTCTGACGAGACAGACGCGCGCGCGAATCAACAAAGGAAATTCCTTGGCAGCCGGAATACTTCCTCTCCTCTGCATTTAAGAATTCTTCCATCAATTTTCTAGTATAGAATTACGCCCCTCCCATTCTGGGGGCGGGGCTACGCGGGCGGCTCCGCCAATAGGAACAGGTCAGTTTTTCTCAAAGGCGGTCGCGACTGTCTCCATAGCAACGTAGCGATATTTCCTCAAGCAGTTGTATCGTCGGTGCTTTCGAGCGCAGCTGTGTAGTTGGCTAAATTGGAAGTGGGAGTGTGCCGAGCACACTTGAGCTGACCAAAACAGCTGGAGGAAGAGAGAGAGAGAGAGAAGATTTGGGACGCTCAAAAGTGAAAGCCAAGCTGAAACTAGAGCAAGATGGGATTTGACTGGCCGCTGACTCGAATATGATTTTATAAATCTAGAAGTGACTTTATAAGTGCGCATGTGGCTGCTGTGGAGGGAAAAGAAGGAGGTAAGAAGATGTCTGTTAGTTTTTCTCTTCTTCTGTCAGATTTAGTGCTTTCGTGATCTTTTGAAGCTGTTTGTCCAGCTTTCATGACCACCTGTGCGCGAGCCATGCTTCTGGTAGCCCCAGTGTTAAATAAACGTCAGATGAGAGAAGTGTTTTCGTTTGTTTGGGGGGTCACACCAGCCGCAGATGATGGGATAAGAATGATTTTAGGCTGCAGAAAGCGCCATGTGTGACATTTACTTACTCATTCCTCTCAAATGCTCTCATTTCCTGTAGTTTTCCCATCACCAGCAGAAAAGCAGCACGTGGAAAATGGGAAATATAAGTCACGGAAATGGCTAAAAATCATGCTTCTAAATAATATGTGACCCTGGACCACAAAACCAGTCATAAGGTAAAATTTTTACAAAACTGTGATGTGTACATCATATGACAGCTCAATAAATAAGCTTTCTATTGATACATGTTTTTTCTAGGATAGGACAATATTTGGCCGAGAAAATCTGGAATCGGAGGGTGCAAAAAAAATCTAAATACTGAGCAAATGAACTTTAAAGTTGTGCAAATGAATATCTTATCAATGCATTTTACTAATCAAAAATGACATTTTGATATGTTTACAGTAGGAATTTTACAAAAAATCTTCATGGAACATGATCTTTACTTAATTTCCTAATGATTTCTGGCATAAAAAAAAAAAATTATAATTTTGACCCATGCAATGTATTTTTGGATATTGCTACAAACAAACCCCAGCGACTTAAGACTGGTTTTGTGGTCCAGGGTCACATATTGATTTTGAATCTTGACTCCGTGGTGTTTAATTAGCTATAGAAAGTATTTTTATTAATTTGTCTACTCTAAAAAGTCATAGAACAAAATCATGGAAACTTCTAAAGTGTATTCCTCGACCCTTGAGGTATTTGATTGGCCAGGAAGTGTTTATTTATTCATGTGAAAATGTGAATATTGCTATATTCTATTTTGTGTGCTTGTGTCTAAGGCGTTTAATTGGCAAGATGGGTTTTATTAAAAGCCATGGTAAAAAAATTAAATATTTCTGCGTTTTATTTTATGCTTCAACAAATTGGCTAGAATTATTTGATTTAAAAAGTTGAGGAAAGCATGAAAAATTTTATAGTTAATATTTCTACATTCCATTTATTTCTATGCTTGACTCTGCAAGGTAATGCAACAAAATCATGGATATATTTCTGTATTTATTTAAAATAATTTAAAGAAGTTATTAAAGTGTTTTTATATGCCACGTATAAGTATAATTGTATTTATTTATTTAATAAATAAGAAAGAAAAGTATAAATATTTCCTACTTAGAGTAGGACTATTCAGTTTGCTCTTTGTGAGCATATTAATTATAAAAAAATCATCCTGCATCCTGAAAAAAGGAAGAGCTTTTGTATAACTACCAGCTTTAATCATACTTTTGAAAGTAGATGTATGAAGCATGGCCTACTTAAAATTTGGAAAATGCTATGTTAATATTTAAAAAAGCTATTATTGAAATAGTTCTCTCTCACTGTGCGTGTTCAGATGGAATAATATCTGTGCATGCAAGCGTGAAGTATACCTGGAGCACAAGGAAGGTGTCCTAATTAAGAGAGGGCCAATTAAATCAAATTAATCTTCCAGAAAACTCACTCGTTTGTGAACTTGCCTCGTACTTTTCTATTCTTGTCCTAAATAATGGCTGTCAGATGCTAAGCGTACATGACCTAACTGCACCGAAAGTATTTAATTAAAAGTTAAGAGCGTTCAGATGTTAGTCTGATGACATTGCGCTTTGTGAAATGATGATTGGAGGTTTAAAAGCAGGATAGCGCTGTTAAGCCAAAAGCTAAAAGTGGGATAATGTGTCACCAAGCCCTACATTATTCTCAGAACAGGTTAGCGTGTTGTATCGGTTACTGTCGAAACTATTTGTTCTGCATCAGTGGCGTTAGTAGTTAGTGGAGCAGATGAAACTTGCGTGTTACACTTAAATATTCATTATTACTTTCCCTCGGCCTTGGGAAAATCCAGTTTCAGGGCCATAATGACATACTAGCCGTTGTTTGTGACTAAAAGACATTTTTTAGATTCTGTGGTCAAGTCCTGGCCAAAGCTGTTTGGAAAGAACGATAGATGCAAAAGTCTTCTCGTCAACAAAAAGTGATGAACTTGCGTTACGTGAATAATGTGCTTTCCGCTGCTCTGAGGACAGTTAAATCCTCTGTGGTTACTAATGGCCTTTAAAAAGACCGTTTAAAACGCCAAATACAGTACTGTATATCATGCAGTAAGTATTTCGCTCAATTCATGTTCAATGTCACTCAAAAAATGCTAAATCTGTCACTAAATGTTTTGCACTGAAGAAGTTTTATTTTTATGACTTTTTTTAGTTAAAAATATGTAAAATCATAAAAAGTCAAAAACAACAAAAAATAATATATACGTTATTTATTATATGTTAAATATAATTATATATATATATATATATATATATATATATAAAAAACTATTGAGAATAATAAACATTAAAAACAAGGGCAAATAGACAAAATACATTCATATTCAAAACAATCTATGTAAGCAATTTATTTTTATCTGCACGGAAACAGATCCGCAATTTATCGTTTATCCAATCAAGAGTAAGACAAAAATTAACTTTATAAAATTGAGGGGTTTTTTTGTATATTTTATCATGCTGTAGTGATACTTCTGAAATGTCTTGTTCAGAAGAAAAGAGAAATTGTAGGGCTTTTATTATAAAAACTTTTATTTCATAAACAAAACAAATGTTACTAAATGATGATGATACTTTTATTTTAGCTACACTAAAAAAAACAAGCTGGAACTTAGTCAACTAAATTTGTTTATTTAAATATAGCTAAAATAAATTGAATGTAATCAAAAAATGTAGTATATTCAATTAATAATTTTTGTTTTTTAATTTACATTTTTTAATCAAGTAAACCTTAGTTTTCATTTAATACGCACAAATTTTGTGTGTGAGATCTGCATATAAGTATTTTCATGAAAAATATTATAGGGTGAGACCTAACTTGTTTCTTTCCATCTTCTTTAGCCACCATAATGCTCCAGTGACCCTTTGATTCGATAATGCAGGACGCAGTGACCTCTGAAGATGCTGCCACTTCCCAAAACATTGAGATCCACCTCAGGGAGCCCGAGGACGAGTGTCCTTCCAGCACAAGCCCGGAGCCCAGCAGCCTGTCCTCGCCTTGTAATCAGCAAATTCAAGTCTCTGCTGTATCAGCGCTGCAGACCAAGGTCAAGGCTCTCTCCGAATGCAGAGTCGCCTGGAAAGAACCTGGAAGTAAGAACCAGGACAAGCGAGTGGTTCCTGGGACCTTCATGCTGGGATACGCCCTCACGGACGCTTGGGGCACCAGCAGCAGCGACGAAGACGGGGAACCTCGCAAGCCCCTGATGTTCACCGCCGGAGATCCCAAACCTCAGGTAGAACTCCAGTACGATCCCGTATCTTCCCAAATTTTGCTGGCACTTCCACGCGGCCTTGGAGAAGGAGCAAGCCTGGAGAACCTCTCGAAAGACATTCAACCTGATGCATTTCCGTCTGATAAACCATGGATGCCTCCAAAGTGTTTCTGGAGGTCCATCAGGCCGGAGATGCCAGTCCTAAACGGGAACGTTCCTGTGGGGAAAGACGGAGGAACCGTGGGGCACAAAATGGGCCACAAGTTTCCAAGGGAACTGCAAAGGTCTGATAGTCTGGAGAGTCACCTACGCAGGTACAGTCACGGCGAGGCGGGACAGTCTGGACTCTGGCGGGCTGACAGCTTGGAGAGCATGTGCAGCAGTGGAAGCTCACTGTCCCTGGCCGAGAGGGTCGAGATGAACCGAGGTCTTCTTAAACAGATGCTGCAGAAAGCCCAGAACAAAGAGCATGTGCCAGGACAAAGAATAGAGGAGTCGACACACATTGGTGGTAGAGGTAAGGAGGTCCATTACAGTGGGTCATTAACATGGTGCTTTTTTTTTTTCTAAATATATATTAAAAAACGCAGCTTAGACTTGCAATATATAAAATGTGATATAAAAAAATGAAGAAAAAGTCCATAAAAAATCAGAAAAACTATGAAACTATGAAATTCGTGAAAAAAAAAAACTAAATAAAAACAAGCAATTTTTGTATTATTGAACACTGATTTTTCTTTTATTTTTTACAAAACTGGTTGACTCTCATTACGTAATTATGATAAATAATAAATGTTGGAAATTTTAATTTGTAAAATTATAAAATAAGTGAAAAACGTCATGAGCTCCAACCAACATGCAGAAATATAATATATATATATATATATATATATAATATTGTTAATAATTATATAATTAATTTATGAAATTTCATGACAATTTATTTTATGTATTTAGGAAAAAATAGGACATTATTGGAATTGCTCAATTTATTATTACTTTTATTTTTGTATAACAAGTAATCATGATCAAGATGTGTAAGTTATTCATTGGGATTGGATATTGACGCCACATGGTCAGTTTCATGAGTAATTAAATTGATTAAAAATTATTAAAAGAATTTATATATAAACATAAATCTTGAAAGAAATATATTTTATTAAAAAAAAATTGAGATGTGTATGTTACTAGATTGTGACACACACACACACATATATATATATATATATATATAATAAACTGAGATGTAATTGTCCTTATCTGATGTAACACAATGTACGATATAAAGCGCAGCAGCGCTAATCTGAGGTTATCAGACAAGTGTTAAATGCCGTTAGCGCATGCCTGATGAGATGACATTGTCTCCTTTAGCGCATTTATGGATTACATGCAACGGTTGCACACAACCTCGCTAATGAAGCAGAGGTCATATAGACGAGAGAGCTGGATAATCCAGATATGAAGGGACAGAAGGATAAGAATGAGAATTACACTGAGTAACAGTGATAAAGGCTGGGAGATGGAAAAACAGAGACAGGGTGATGCTCATTTGTTCACTTGTTTTCCTCACTTTTGAAGCACCAGATGTTGACACAAACATGACGACCTTGTCAAGTTTAATAAAAAACTGGCTTTTAGCTGTCAGGCAAACACAGTTCACTCAACTTGAAGCAGATGAAGCAGTAGTGAAACTGTGGATAACCCAGTTTTAGTTTAAACAGGGAAAACTGCATTAAAAATGTATAAATAAAAATAATATATAATAATATAAATGATTACAATTTAAATTTATATATATATTTTTTTTGTTCACATTTATTTATGTATTTATTTTATTTTATTTTTAATGTATATATTTAATGTTAAGTCAGTATTAATTAGAAACACTAGATGTCTCTGTGTCTATTTCCACAGGTATCTGTGCCCTTAATGATAGTGATTGGGATTCTGGGATTTCGCTCCAAGGTAGTGAACACAGCCAAAGGTGGGCAGCACAGATTGATGCTCTCACATTACTCTCTTACACACAGCACGTGTATTTAGTTTCTCACAGTGCTGATTAGAGATCATTATTTTAGCTTCCTGAGACTCTCAAAAGTAGTGTTCCTTAATTCCTCCTAAAAACAAAACCGCATCAGCATGACAGAATGTTGAACTTACAGAAAAGAGTGGAATGTGAGCTCAGGAGAAAACAGCTGCTGATGCTTTTCATGAGCTGAGGAGCTAGATCATATCATCGGCTCTTCCTGCCGCTCCTTTAAATTCCACCTAAGAGCTGAATAACAAAAGGAAATAGCTGAGCTTTTTCCCCAAACTAATAAAGACGGCACAAGAACAAACAAACATGTGGGCCATTGTCAGGAAATGTGTGTCAGAAAATGTCAGGAACTTTAGGAACATTATAGGAAAAACACATTAACTGTGTAATAATGATATTTATGTAGATTTATTGTTTAAAAAAGTTTATGTTTAAATGTTTAAAATGTTTAATGTTTAAAAATTTATTTTTAAAACCGATATAAAACTCGTTCAAAAAGTGATTTTTGACAAAAACATTTGATAATAAATAAAAAATTTAAATTATTATTACTATTATTTTTACATTACAAACGAAACAGAATTTCTGAACCCCCATAAATTAGTGTACCTGTTGTATTTAGTTTTAAAAATCGTAAAAAAAAACTACAGAAATAATTAACTATTATATTCATATTTTTTCGTTACATTACACACTGAAAGTAGTTAAAGTTGAGAACTAATTATACCAAGTTCAGTTGGCTAGGATTTCAATCAGTAGTAAGTCCTTTGCAATAGCACTGACTCATGCATTCAAATTTATGATTAGTATAAACATCTTTACGGTTTATTTTATTCATAAATTAGTGGACTTGGTGAATTTACAGTAGTTTTAATAATCCTAAAAAACAAAAATTAAACAAACAAAACTAAATGTATAGTATAATAGTACAAATAAATACATATCTTAATTTTTGTATTATTTGACTTTTTTCTTTTACTTTACAAATTAAACATAGTTAAAGTTATGAAATAATGAGACTTAAGCTCAGTCTGGAGTCTGGAGGTATAGCATTTCTTGACTCATTTTATAAGCACTTTCATGTCGTAGTATCACCATATTCCTGTTTTAGAGTAATATTCAAGTCTTTGATCATGTAAACATATGCATAAGCCCATCTAGTGCATCATAATCAGGTACTAACCCCACACACACTCAGCGTCCGTCAGCCTAATTAGTGATGACGGTCTGCTCCACTTAATCCCCCCACTCCACACAGGAGCTGACGTGTTTCTTTCTCTGTCTCTCTCTCTCTGGCCGGCCCACAGGGCCTTTGTGTTGGGCGACGACCTTCCGCTGAGCCCTCGCCACGAGCAGGCCAAACGACTGCTGGAGAGAGCGCGTATGAAGGCCCGGTCCAACCCTCTCAAAGCCGACCACACCATCCTACCCGTCCAGAGGGACAACCCGTAAGTATTCCCGCTCTCTAGTCCTTGGCTTGCTGGAGTTTCGGTTTGGGGGTTGGGGTTTTGAGGCTTAGGCATCATGGGAATGGAGGGTGACTACACAACTCTATTCATATCAAAACAAGGAAGCCTTCGACCTGCTCACGGTTGAGGATTTGTGTGGGGGGTGTAGATCTTAAACTGTATTATTTGGTGCTGGACTGAATAGTCTTTTGAAGCGTCTGGCAAATCTCTTTTTAGAAGCAACAGGTGCCTGTTGTTTTCTATTTAAGTTTGGCGTACTATATAAAGACATTGAATAAGGTTGTATTTGTACGAAACTAGTATTATAGAATAACTCTAGTATCAAAGAAAACAAAGATGCACATACAATGCTAGCAGGAAGCTAATGGCAGTCTGAATTTTTAACTCCTAAACAAAGTATACCGGCGTCCTCCTCCAAACTCTTCTGTTATATAAGACTACCTGAATTATACAACGTGTACACACGGTTGGTGCCTCTAAATCCCGTTTCCCCGTCCTGCACTCTGTTCTCTACCTCAGCACTTTCACACAAAGACAGATGGGCGAGCCGCCCCAAACGCCTGTCTCCTTGTTTGGTATGAAGACAAGCGGCGTGCATTGCATGGCAGCATCCGGAACAGATTAGGGCAATTTTAAACGTCACAACAAAACCTGACACGCACTGAGAAAAGAGATTTTTTTTTAATATTTAAAAAGATATTTTAAAAAGAAAATATACCTAAATAACAACAATAATATTTCACAATTAAATTTATTAAAGTTATAATTAATAAAAACATTATTATCAATAAAAAAATAATTCATTAATTAGTGTACGTGGGGCATTTGCTTTAAAAAAGTAATTAAATTAAATTTTAATTTAATTTAATTTAATTTAATTTAATTTAATTTTCTGGTTTAGATGTAAAATAATAATAATAATAATAAGTGAATTAGTGACTGACAGATTAAAATTCTCCCTTTTTATTTAAATGGGAGCTTTGATGAAACTGCTTTGCCGTCCTGCTCTGCTACACCTGTCATGTCTGCCAGCTGTTACTTTCCTTCTCCCTAATTCCCTTCCTGCTTCCCCCTTATGGGGAAAACAGCTCAGTGATGTTGAGCACACTGCTGTCAGCTCGCTCGGGTTAAACTTAACACTTAACTGCCTCTCTTGAGATTGAACGTTTAAGACGAACTTGCAGCTGTAAAGTCCCATAGGTTTCAGAACAGTGCACTAAGCTTAATAGCCATAAAAAAAACTCCCAGTGCACAATAATAAACCTGTAGATTACTATCCATGCACTTTAAGCAAGCAGAGAATACTGAATATTTTCTCATGTTTAACCAAGAGCTTATGATATCTGGCATGCTAAAGATGACCTTTCTTAAAGGAGTAAAAAAGTATGTCAGGAATGTGCACAGAGGAGCCAAAGAAGAAGAACATTTTCCCAGGAATTTGCCCATGTCTCCATGCTGAGAGATAGTCTGCCGGCTGCTTTGGCATGCATCAGTTTCTTTGCGTGTCTAAGTGCTCAGGAATGCAACTAATTTCATATATGTGCATGTGTGTACAGGGAGCTGTTGTCCTGGGTTGGTGTACCCTTACACCAGGCTCCTCTCGCGGGGAAGGAGGGCGTGGCGGTGGTCTCCGGAAACCTCAGTGACTCCTCCAGCGGCGACTCGGCAGGTGGGACCCATCGGAGACACGGACAGTCGCCAACCCGTGTGCGTTTTGAAGATGAATCGGAGAAGGACGCTGAGGTGCGCTACCTGGAGCGGCTACGCCAGCGGCGCAGGGCTGGAGAAAGAGCGCAGGGGCTTCTGGTGTCCAAACCCACCTTGTCGTCTTACATCAACGGACAGGCAGAGACAGGACATGGCTCGCATGAATCAATATTCTGGAAGCCGAAAGCCAAGAAAAGTTTGTTGAACGGCAAAGGTCCGGAAACAGCAAACAGGCAGTGTAACTCTTGTGGGACCTTTCTAAATGAACCCCACGGGCCTAGCTTGAACTCAAACACTCTGTCTTTACCTAATGGGGAAGCTGAAGGGAAGAAGATACCTTGTTGGGTTGCTCCCACACTTCCCAACCGGCTTGTCCGGATTGAACAAATCAAGGAGACGTACATTGGGACGAGTCCCGCTATCGTCCACAGCGATGGGACGCACTGCAGTCCTGTGGATAACGTAAGCGGTAGGGGAACATTCCAAAAGCTAAAAAAGAAGGTGCGGAAACAAGAGAGCAAGCAGGAACCCTTGTACGTCAATGGCCTGAGGGCTTCAATACCTCCGAATTGCAACGGTGGAACTCAAATGTGTCTCTCGAATGGACTAGCATTGCCACTCAACCCCTACGCCACGGATCCACTTGGACAGAGAATCCCAGTCGCTTGCAGCCCTACGTCCGGTAAGGGACCAGTAGCACCTCCATTGCCCCCCAAAGGAGAGCCATCCAGCTCCCACCTTCCTCAGCCAACCCCTCCACCTCTCCAACCAAAAAAATCAGCCCTGAAATCCAGCTCAAAGAATCGCTCTAATGGTCAGCGGACCGTCACGCTTTTATCTTCGCCGGAGTATCACCTGGACTCCACAGAGGCAGGGGGCGCTGTGAAGAGCTGTCTTCAAGAGCAGGCTTCCTCTGGACTGGGTTACTGGGAGGACAGATCTGCAATGGTCACCTCTGGACCCATACTCAGGACGAGCCCAGTTCTGTGTGCTCGAAACTCACCCATACAAGGGGAAGAAAGGCTAACAGGTTAGTTTAACTACATAGGCTTATAGCAGTAGTAACTGAGCAGAAGGTTTATCCAAAGTAACTTACAATACACCAGCTCTGCTCCTGGAGGCCCAACGTCCTGCACAGTTCAGCTCCAAAAATTTGGTCATTTATTACTCACCCTCATGTCGTTCCAAACCCGTAAGACCTTCGTTCATCTTCAGAACACAAATTTAGATATTTTAGAGCTTTCTGACCCTCTATAGACAGCAAAGCTGACACGTTCAAGGCCCAGAAAGGTAGTAAAGACATTATTAAAATAGTCCATGTGGTATCAGGCCTTCAACTGTAATGTTATGAAGCTATGATAATACTTTGTGCGCGCAAAGAAAATAAAAATATCAACTTTATTTAACAATTTCTTCTATTCCAGTCGGTGTCTGCCACCATTCACAAAAGTACCACATCAATATTTTTGTTCGCTTTGCACATAAAAAGTATTCTCGTATCTACCTAAAATTAGTTGAACCACTTGATGTCACATGGACTATTTTAACATTGTCTTTGCTTCCTTTTTGGGCCTTTGGGCCTTGAGCCACAGTCTATGGAGGGTCAGAAAGTTTTCAAATTTAATCAAAAATATATTAATTAGTGTTCCGACGATTAAGCTTTTATGGGATTGGAATGACATGGGGGCGAGAAATTAATGACAAATTTATCAAGTCTTCCATCCTGCCTGGAAGTTTTATTGCAAGCCTAAAAGACCTTGAATAGCTGGACCAGGGGTGTTTAAGTGGGGTTCAAGCTAAACTCTGCAGACACCCCCGAGACAATCCCCCTAAAGAGAGAGCAAGAAACACCGGGTGTCTAAATTGGGCACAGTGGTAAAACGACTCAAACCAGCAGCTTTCTGGTTACTAGCACCCAGCTTTAGCCACTTAGCTAAACATGAGTTTGTCGGGACAATAAAGTCTGCGTTTTTGTAAAGCACTACTAGCACTAGCTGTGTTTGTGTTGCACAAGTGTAATACATATTTCAACACAGTGCAAAGGATAAAGCTAATATTTATCACCGCGAAGGTTAGATTTCTAATGCACGCTTATGTAATCGAATATAAAAATGAATCAAAGCTTTTCCCAGAATCAAGCGGCACTTCCAGGTAGGCCTGTGAGCCAGCAAGGTGACACCTTTGGGTGAGCACACTGTTCACCGCCTTCCTGTCCCGCTGGGGATTGTCCAGATCAGCAGATCCACACTGTCCTGTTGGAGTAATCCCACAGTGGGCCGGGCGCTAGCGCGATAAGCAGCTACTTTCTCCCAGTCTTTTTCCACCTCCTTCAACAGTTTTTCATTTTGTGTGACGCAGCTTGGAAAAGCATTTTGTCACTTACGGTTTAGTTACATATTGTTATTAAACGTGATCAAGATTCATCCTGATATGGAGCAATTGATATAGGATGTTTCATCCATTATCTTACAATACACACAGCCATGTTTTCCATTCTTCTCTAGATGTGGAACAGCACCAGAGTACAGGGCAGCAGGGATCTGATGCAACGTTCAGCAGTGCTGAATCAACCCAGACTCGTCTCGGTGACGGACACGTCAGAGGACCAATCAGACCAGTGCATCACAGAGCGGCTAGCCCAAACTTTTCACAGTGAGTAAAGAGGAAAGGAAGAGAGGGTGGAAATATTGAATATGCTATGTCCGTACCCACATCTACCATAATTCCCCCTTTTTTGGTTAGCCCTTTAACAAACCAGCGATGCATTTCCCCAAAACATCACTATACCGTAGAACCAATGGAGCTACAATAAACGTAGGCTTACTCTGCTTTTGGGAAACGCAGCCCAGATCGTTTACTAAAATATACAATCCTTTCTCTGAACAATGTAATTTCCGGGGGCCACAATCACACGGATTGCTTTGGCACTTAAGGCTCAAAGTAGGTCAGAGGAGATGTGGGCCAGGCTTCATGATAACTACATGTTTGTCTGCTACAACACTGCCACCTACTGACTCAGAATCACAAATGCAGAAATATTTACAAAATCAAAGGTTCGGTTTGTAAGTATATAATTATGTATATAAACAAAAAGCAATGTAGGATGCGATAAACCATAATTATTGGTTATTAACATGCATATATATATATATATATATATACATACATGCATATTATATAGAAATACGTTTCATATATAAACATAAAATCTTTCTTAAATATATACATGCATGTGCATTTATATGTATATATCTACACACACACACAATCTAAATATATATATAAATATATGTGTGTGTCGGGCAACAGTTAATTGCAATTAATCAGATCGAAAATAATAGTTTGTATACTGTGTATATTAATTATGTATATATAAATACAAACATATGCATGTATATATTTAATGAAAAATTTTTATTTATTAAATACACTTTGTAAATATATACATGTATATAAAGGAAAATTTTACTGACATCAAAATTGCAGCATTATAATCAAATTAATGAAATGAGCATCTTTTTGTCAGTTATAGATTTATTAACTATTATGATAAATGTATTCATATTAATTATTAAAAGTATTATTTAATTTTTGTTTACTTGCAGAGGGACGGATGCAGAGCAGCGGGAGGGTCGACCCAAACTCTCCCTGCGGCGGTTCTTCTCAGCCATGGGACTGAACAGCGTGGGGCTGCTGGGAAAAGGACGATCCAGCAGCATGGATCAGCTCAGCCTGCATCCCAAACCGAACTCAAACCTGAACCCAAACCCTCGGCCGACTTCACCCTCCACCTCTCCCAGCCCCACACACAGACACCAGCACCAGCTGAAGAAAGCCCCTTCGCTGCAGACTATCCGGCTGGTTAGTATCTAGAAAATCGTTTCTCAAAAGCATCAAGAATTAGTTTCTTATGAATGGATGTTAATTACAATCAAAGAGATGAGGTAGATTGTGTGGATGTGTCCGTATAATCATTTAGAGAGCAGCACTGACTGTATCATTTCTCATCACTAGGGGTCTCCGTTTCTCCAGCTGAGAAGATCTTCATCGGCTCAAAACCTGCAAATCCCCAGAAAGAAACCAGACCGTTCCTCTGCATACACTCCAGGAGAACAGCCCTGTAGTCCAGTATTAAGCAGGTGCAGATAATTACAAACAAACAATATAATATAATAAGTACTGGGCAACGATTAGTCATGATTAATTGCATTCAAAATAAAAGTTTTTGTTTACGTATTGTATGCGTGTACATGGTGTGTATTTATTATATATACATATATACACTTCCTGACAAGAGTCTTGTCGTCTATCCAAGTCATAGGAACAACAAATAATAACTTGACTTCTAGTTCTAGAAGTGGCTTATATGAAAGGCAAAAACCTCTAAATTATGCTTATTTTACCTAAATCAAATCTTATCATGCCTTGATTTTTAATTATTTAATTAGGACAGACTTTGCTTGGACAAAAGTCTTGTCACTTAACAGAAATAATGTACCGTAAAAACATAATCTAGAGGTCTTTGCCTTCCATATAAGCCACTTCTGATTCCAAATCATTAACTAGAAGTCAAGTTATTATTTGTTGTTCCTATGACTTGGATAGGCGACAAGACTTTTGTCAGGGAGTGTATATAAACACAAACACATGTATATATTTAAGAAAATATGTTTATACATTGAATATATTTATATATAAATTACATGAATATAAATAGATACATGTAAATATTTTCTAAATATACACTGTATGTGTGTGTCTTTATTTATACATAATAAATATACACAGTACACACCCATATTAAATAAACAAAAAATTACATTTTCGATATGATTAATCATTGCCCAGCACTAAATATAATGATAATATAATATAAAATAATATAATATAATTGAAGAATTAAAATGGTTGTTTACATTTTTTATGATTTGTTTTTTGAGTCATTAATTTTTCATGATTACTATATATATATATATATACACACACACACTCACAACAAATATCAGAAAGGTTATGACTATTAAATATTATTGTATAAATATATATATATATATATATTTAAAATTATTATATTTTATTATAATATTTAATATTTATATAATTTAATCATAGAATATATAAATATATACATTTAATATTTTTATAAATATCATAATGTGAGTTATAAATATTATGTATTTAATGCTATATTATACTAAAAATATGCTATTAAATATATTTATATTTCAATAAAAAAACATGTAAATATATATTATTTAATATTAAATTAAAGATTTAAATTAAAGATCTAAAGATTTTAAAATAAAAAATAATGATGATTCTGATGGTCTAAATACATCGTGGCTGCTTTTCTTGTCTTGTCATTGACCTACATCAAAACACTACCGTCCCTTTACTATGGTAACGTCACAGTACACGCCACTTGACCTCCATAAATCTGCCTGTTTAGCTATTTGTAGCCTTTTCGTGTTATGAACGATGGCAATTTAAAGCATGACATGTTCTGCGGAGCATGCACAGTGTTTCTGTAATGCTCAGACAGCTGTCGTGTTGTGCAACAGGATAAGTATTTTCCATTGACTGGGTCAGCAGCAGCAGCAGCAATAAAAAGAGGGAGAGAGGGAGGGAAGATAAAAATAGATGTGTGTGTGTCTGCCAAAGAAAGACAAGGAATGCAGGGAATGATCGCCCGTCTGCATGCTGCTGCTATATTCAGCCTCTTGTGTGTGTTGCTAGACGCTGCCCTTTAAGCGTGTGTGTTTGGGTTGTTCACAGCACCAGAGAGTGTTTGTCACCGGCGTTGTGATTCGATAGCTCCTGTGAGCGTGTGTCGTGTTTATGAGTGTGTGAATATGTGTCTGAGCGAAGGAGAGATAGCCAGAGAGGAGCTCCAGCCCCAGTGACTGGAGACAAGCTGCAGCTTACATCATCTGTCTCCAGAGCCAGTAAGAAAGCAGAGAGCCGCTACAGAGATGGGCTATTATTGGCCGCTCGCTCGGATCTGACGGAGAGAAAAGGAGATAAAAATACGAGCTGAAATACAAAGAGCTAACACTGCGATACGTCTGGGGACTATTGTTATTTGACCGGCTTCAATGAAACAATTTCACAGTTAAAAAGTACAACTACAATAGTACAATAAATAACAAACTATTATATTATTTTTTGTAAAAAAAAATTGTGTCATAATATAATACTGACAGTGCCGTGTGATATTAATCTATGGAATTATTTATATATATATATATGTATTTTATTTATTTTGGATTTATTTACAAAAACAGCTCTGCGAGTATTTTGTTTATTTAGCTTTTATAAGATATGTTTCTATACAAAATAATAAATATAATAATAAATAACCCTTTTATATTATATATCTATTTATACAATAAACTTTAAAAATTATATTAATAATATTTAATATATAAGATAAATGCCATAATATATATATTTAATACAATTTTAATGTATAAATATATAAATATTATTTTAAATGGTCATAAATCCATTTTAAAATATATAACGTGAGTATTTATACAATACTTTTCATAAATAATATCTTATTATATTAGAAAATAATTATAATTATATATATGTGTGTGTGTGTGTGTAAATATTGAATGTATTAAATTATAGATTTATAAACATTAGATTATTATAATTAAATATATATAATAAATATATAAATATATTTTAAAATTCAACAGCTTTGGCCTGGTGGGACCTTTCATGGTCAAGAACCACTTACATTGTCATTATCATAAGAAAATAATAATAAAAAAATATTAAAATAGAACTGCTTAAATGAACATAACAATATATTGTAATTAATAAATAACTCGCTTTGTAATCTGGCACTAAAATAGTTCTGTTGCGCTTTTGTGGTGTTTTTAAGTAGATAAATCTGTGTTTCAGGGATCTTCAGCGTGCCTTGAGTGTAGAGGATGTGGGGCGGCCTAGTGCGGTGCGTCCGGTGGGACGCGTGGCCCAGGCCTTCCCTGATGGGACCATCCTGCTAGAGCTCTCCAGACCCCCCAACGGCCCGTTCGGCTTTCTGATCTCACGGGGAAAAGGCAGGCCGGACTCAGGTAAGAGAACTCCTGCTCTTGTTTTCATGCGCTTCTGACTTAGTCCGAAGGTTTAAGGCTAACCGGCTTCATGTTGAAGGGGTGTACGTTGAAGAAATGGGCGACAGCAATATGGAGAAGCTCTACGCGGGACTGCTCGGGGTCGGAGACGAGATCTTAGAGGTGAACGGAGAGAAGGTGGCAGGACTCAGTCTGGACCTGGTGACCCGTTTAATGACTCAAAACAGCACAGCTTCGATCCGGGTACTACGACACAGACGCCTACAGCGCTAACTGAAGACAAGACTGTACCAGAAACACAGTTTGTTGCAGTTAACGTAAATGAGTTTGTGTAATCGGCAGTATTACATTTAACCGACCTTTGGAGTTTTATCGCTATGATCACACAACACTCCCTATTAAGGGACAGTTACCCATAAGTTAAGTGTTTTTTTTATACATTTCTGTGCAAGGTCTGTTCACACCAAAAACAATAACAGTAGAGTAACTATAAAGGTAACAACACAGAGGAACAATATCACTGGTATCACTTTCCAACTAAAGTATGGCAAAAACACTGGCAGCCAATCAGAATCCATCCTGCTTTGAATAGTTTGAGCATTTAAGGCGGCAGGTGACAAAACTGCAGCACACGATTATAACAACATACGCTACCAAGACTTGCTACACAGACATAAGTAATATTGCCTCTGCACATTTAACATATATGAAATAGCCCCCTTATATAACATAAACCTACAGCAGCTCTATAAAGGTGGAGCTGGGGGAGGAGGAGGGTTTCTGAAGCACGCTGCAACTGCTACAGCAAACACTAGCCGAGTATTTAAATGCAGGGCTCTAGAGTGCGACTAAGAAAAATCTGAGGGCGCGTTAGAGGCTCTGAAGGTCTCCCTGTGGTTTAACAACAGACACACATTAAGGCCGGGCACACAAGCCGACAGAATTTCTTGCGCGGCGTTGCATCCAGTATAGACAGCAGAATACGTTCTATTGTATTTTGTCGTGTCGCACTGCCCCGCTCACTTCGGTGTAGACACGGCGAGAGAGAGGCAAGTAGCCTAGGCCCGTCAGAAAAACAGAGTGGATGTAGCCGCGGATGATGAGAGAGAATGAAAAGAACGATTGACAACTTATTCGTTAAGTTAACGATCCATCCGATAATCATTTAGGTAGCAACACCTTTACCTTTTTCTTGTAGAATTGTGCTTCAAATAACTTTATGTTGATCAGATACCGTGTCTACATCGGACCAGAATGGCGTGACGCAACAAAATACAATACAACCTATTTTGCTGTCTACACTGGATGTGATGCGGCATATTCCAGAAAGAAAACTAATGCTGCGTTCTATTTACGACGTATTGACACAAGTTTCAAATGATTTTCAACAGTCACTTTGTCACGTCCAGTGACAAGAACACCGTGTCTACACGAGACGCGAGTAGCGCAACACTACATAATACATCGGAACCTATTCTGTTGTCTACACAGGGTATGGTGCAACACAACAAAATCCTGACAGAAAACTAGTGCTGCGTTCTATTTACGACGTACTGACACAAGTTTCAAATGATTTTCAACAGTCACTTTGTAGCGTCCACTGTAGACGGACTTTAGCTGTTGCAGCGCGGCGCTCAGTGTAGACACAGCGTTAGTTAATAATTTTCATGTCAAAATTGCCTATAGTTTTTGTTTTGGTGTGAATGGGCCTTAATTTAAAAGTGGTACCCTGAAAAAAACACGCTATTGAAGGTGTGGTCATGTTTGCGAACTTTGAGCGAAAAACAGGCATAGTGTCCGTTGTGAATTGCGTAGAATTGAAGTCCAGCTCAAACAGAAATCACAATCAACTTGGTCTGTGTGGAGAATTCACGTAACCAACTCGGATATGAGTGAAATCGTCGCGGGAACTTTTTTCCCCTTACGCGAAACCCTCAATTGCTCAGAATTTCGCCGAACAGCTGTAAATGTGACCACACCTGGGGCCTCATTTATAAAACTTTCTTACGCACTGATTTGATCTTAGAGTGTTCGTACGATCAAAACTAGGTCAAAGTACAGATTTATAAAAAACGTCTTTGACGTGGAAAAGTACTTATCTCCACGTCAGGTTCCAGCTTGGCGTACGACCGTTTCCTTGTGGTAATGCC
>JAUMHR010000035.1:991059-1003754 GCA_032361145.1 Enteromius fasciolatus
GTGGATCAAAACCTTTCATCAAAGTTGTCCTAAAATCAAAAACAATACCTATTCCAGTCTTAGGACAACTTTGATGAAAGGTTTTGATCCACTTTGAATGTTGAATCTAGAAAAAGAACTCCTTGTTTGTGGAGGTTTATAATGACAGAAGTATGAATACATAAAGTGTTAAATAAACTACATTAAAGCTCTGAATCAAAATGTACTATTATATCTAACTACTAACACGACCATGTCGGACTCCCCTCGTTTATTACACTCCAAACAATTCAGCTGTGGACTCAACATTAACTTCAGTGCTGCTCAATTAGAGTTTTATTCATCCGCTGAAGATTAATCAGATCTTCAATAGTATCCGCTTCCCATGAACACTAAAGCCATGTGACACGCCCACCTGAGATTCAACACACCATCAAATCACTCTAATTCTATTAACTCCCTTCATTCATCTCAAATGCCAATGCTCTCGCTCTTGAAGCGGCGGGCTGGTGGTACGGATTCAATCAGGGATTTTTGACGGCATCTTTTTCCCTTTTTAATTAACTGCGGCGTCGCCTTTTTCCCACCAGTGGCCCCAAAGCGGAGGATACGGAGCTTCAACCTGGATGGATCTCAAAGGAGCCCCATCATAACAAAAAGACATGCTCACCGACTGATAAAGACCACTATTATCCTGAGATAACTAGACAAGGGGGGAAGAGTATTCAATTAAGACGCCCCTCCTTCTGGGACCAGGATGTCCCAGTGAACCTCCCAGAGGTCTGGTTCTCAGAGGCAAAACGGGCCGGTGGAAAGAGTCTCCTCTGGGGTCTCTCATGACTATCTACTACACCATCGGCTGAAGTGGCTCCTTGGGGAGCGGGGTGGTATTTTACGTGAGGTGTTAATGAGTGGGCAGAGCGTTTTTCTAGTTATAAAGCGGTGCTAATTTCCTCCAGGCTGTGAGACGCTGATGTGTCCCTTGAGTCCAGAGGGGCGGGTCCTGGTCTTCGTCCAGTTCCGCCTCTTTTTCTCTGTTTTGGTCTGTTAATCATTTGCTCTGTCACTCTTTAAGAGCGCTCTCTCATGTGCACTCGTCTCTTGTGTTGTGTTTAGTTAGAGAGGACCAAGACGGTCAGCGATGCCCTCAAGTTCAAACCAACTTATCATTCATCAACTTTAAAAAGGTTTACTACACTCCAAAACGTATCATCAATCACTTGTCGTTTCAAACCCATAAAAGCTTTGATGGTCTTTGGAGCACGATTTAAGATATTTTGGATGAAAACCCGGAGGTTTGAGACTGACCCATTGTAATAACACTGTCAAGGACCAGAAAGTAAGGAAGACATCATCAGAATAGTCATTATTGTAATGTTATGAAGTGACAAGGATACTTTTTGTATGGAAAGAAAACCAAAATAACTACATTTTTTCAACAATTTGTCTCTTCGGTGTCTCCTCTGCATCATCATAAAGCCATTTTAATGCTACAGTGTTGAATTGTTGCATAAATTGTCTTTCTGTGCAAAAAGTATCTTGTCGGTTCATAACGTTACCGTTGAACCACTGACGGCAGATGGACTATTTTTACAACATCCTTCATACTTTTCTAGGCCTTGGCAGTCAATGGGACAGTCACAAGCCTCCTGGTTTTCATCCAAAATATCATAAATTTTGTTCCGAAGACAAATGAAGCTTTCACAGGTTTGGAACGACATGGGGGTAAGATATTCATTTTTGGGTGGAGCAACCCTTTAATTGTTGTAGGTCAGTCAAAATGAACATTTGCTGAAAATGTACCAAGCGTTAGGCCATCCAGTCTGTTCTTCATCAGGATAGATTTGGAGAAACGTAGCATAATGGATCCTCCTCAGGAAATGGGTGCCGTCACAACGGGAGTCCATACAATAATCCAAGTCCAGTCCATCGATGAACACCTCGTGAGGTGAAAAGCTGCATGTTTGTAAGAAACGACAATTATTAAGGCCTCCGATGAAAAAAAGCAGTGCTGTCTGAATCAAGAGAATTAGGCCTCGTTCATTTATTCATTCAGTCTATACACATACTAAGCACCGTTTACAAGCAAAACCAGTTCCTAATCCTAACAAATATGGATTTTGAGGTCAACAGGGGATGTTTTTAGTTCTACAGGAAGCTAGCAGCGTTATAGATTTGTTTCCTACAAACACTCAGCTTTTCCCTTCACTAGACATTAGCTGATGGACTGAAGAGGTGTGGATTATTGGAATGTTTTATCAGCTGTTTGGACTCTTTTCTGACGGCACCCATTCAGAGGATCATTGGTGTGCAATGCAATGAGTTTCAATGATGAAGCACCTACATCTTGGATGTGCCGAGGGTCAAGGGCTAAGATCACTAAACGTTCACTTTTCTTTGCATGAACCATTAAAGGTTCCCTTGACTAACCTACAACAACTTCAAGTTATTGACTGACGAGTATGTTTGAACTTGAACCCCAAAACACGAATCTGCCTCAATTAGCTTACAGATTGTGTTTTTTACTCTAGCTAAACTGTAACTTCCGAGGCAGCGAAGTGGCTCAGGTGGGTTTAATGTGTCAAACAGCCCTTCGCAGATCTATCACTAATTGAAAACCACGGAATGCTAACCAAACAAACTCTGTTATCGCTCAAATCTAAAGACTCGCTGCTTACGCACACTTCACTGCTTAAACCTGTACGGAGACAGCACTTTCTCCACTGGATTACCGTCGTCTAACGAACAAAACAAGTATTTACGATAGCAATGAATATTTATAGCTGCTATCAGATATCACTGAATCAGATGTCATCGGATAAGTCCCACGCACCCGTCACGTTTGCGATAGCTAAATATCATGAGATGGGTAAATGATTGACTCGATCAATACAAAGCGCTGGGTGTTGTCTTTTCTTCCATGGAATAGTTTCCTGGTTAGAGAAAGCATAATAGGTCTTTGCGTGAGCAGTTGTGCACTTTTTTTCAGTGAAGAGGGTGAACATGGGGAAATCAGTCCATGTGCTTTACTGGCTTCTGCTCACTCTGGGACTAGCTGCGGCTCAAGCAGGTAAAGCCAGATGTTTGGTTTTTGGAGGGAAATCACTGAGCTTATCACAGTAACTAATGCTAAAAGTTTGATATATTTTGATGTACAGTTTTTGTGTTGTGGCACATGTAGAGACAGCAGCTCTGCCAAACTGGCTCACGGGAATCATCGCCGTTGGCGTCTTCCTCTTTCTGATCTTCGTCGCCTTCCTTGTAAACAAAGCCTGGTGCGAGACTCCAAGGTACGTTAAATATCTGCTTCAATTTCAACACCTTGCCAAAAACGGTTTGTTAAAGGGTCAAAGTTAAGCTAAACGTGCAATATTGTGAACATTGTTGTTGTTTCAAACCTTCTGCGACACAAAATAATTCTGAAGAACTTAAAGTCTGTGGGGTCCAAAACCAAAACGCTCCCAAAATGTCTTTTTTGTTGTTGTTGCGGTTTGGATTAAGAAAGGTAAGTAGGCCTTCTGAAATGCCAAAACGCTCTCTTTATTAATAGAGTTCATGTTCTAATCAATAATAGGCCTACATGTCTCTGAATGATGGGTATTGTAAACATGTTTACCTAGGCTATCTTTACTGCGTGTAATACACGTTTTATTTAGCAGCAAGTTTCCCTTAATCTGGTCTGTGTAAACCTTTTAATCCGTCTTTGTTGACTAAAGCAAACCCGAACCAGTCCCCAGTGAATACGCCATGACCAATGGATCAACTTATGAAACCAGTCTTGACGCCGTCAGGTAATAACCTCAATAATACAGCCGTTATAAAGCTCAGTGTGATTCAAGCCTATAAAAAGATAGGCTACACTATCATTAATGATACTGCTTATGAGAAATGTTTATATGGCCTGAAATCATGCAGAAACGCCTCAACTGATAGTCAATGCTAAGAATGATGATAAAAGTGAATAGGGTTATTCCCTTTTAAATGCATGCCTATTAATTGTGACTGTTGTTTTTTTAAGGAGCAGCGATGACTCTAAAGCATATGAGAGCGCAATGGTTCATCAAACTGATGAAAAAGTGACCGCGATGTAATCTCAAGGAAACGTCCACAATCAGCCGAGTCAGCACGCCATCTTAACCTTATTTGTTGTTGTAATAAGTTATAATTTTAATAGCTGACACAGCTTATTTTGTACCAAAGGTCATCAGTGATTTAGTTTTTTTTTTTTTTTTTAGATTATACATTAATTGTAATTCATTTTAAGGGGCTGTTGTTGTTGTAGCAATTGGTGAACATTTACATTTAATTTCAAATATCGTTGTGCAAACCTCTTTAAATAATATACACATCTATAAATCAATAATAATATTAATAAAATCATATATGCTACCATTTAACAGTCTTGGTTTGGTAGGACTTTTAATGTTTTTGTAGGTTGCTTTTTTTTTAGCAAATACACAGTAATATTGTGAAATATTAAAATTGAAAATAACTATTTAAATATGCATTTTAAATGTATTTTTGTTCCTGTGCCCTACGTTTTCTCCACTCTTTTTAAACATTTTTAATTATAAAGAAAACCATTTGCTTACATGTCTTTTTTTCTAACAATATAAATGTCTTACACATTAAGTTGATGCATGCTGTTATTCATTTATTAAAATAAAAATTACCATTGCTAATCTTTTAAATGGCAGTGCATGTGTGTGTTTCATGTGCATTAAAACTTTAAAATAATGTATAAAACAAAACCATTAAGAATTTAGAAAGTCAAAAGATGCTTAAAATGAAAATAACTTTATTGTCTGACACTTCAGATAAATTCTACTTGTCCAAAATAAAGTCACAGACCATAATGACCACTTGTTTGTTTAGCAAATGTTAATAAATCAGCTTTATTTCAGGCTTAGGTCTGTATCTAATGTATGAATAGAGCTAAATGGTTTCTTTGGACTTTAATAACATTACACTGACAGATATAAAGGTGTAACTACTCGAGTGGAAGCCGTTTTTTGTGGTTCACAGCCCAAATGGAAAGATCTAGCAGAAGGTAGCAGACTGAGGCCTTGCATTTCTTTAAGGAGAAAGGGGAAGACAGGCATAGGAGATACAGGCAATCTTTTTAAAGGGACGTAGCGCTGAACAGTTCAGAACATACTGTCCACATGGCACGAAAATTCAAGAGGCATCGAATGATGATGTGCTTACGAAATCCTAGTGGAAGAGACGGTCTGGACGAGGCTGTCTAAACCTGGAGAGCCCTGATAGTCTCTGAAGAGCCTGCTACACTTCCTCTAGGAGAGAGACTGACACAGGATATCCTCGTATTGTGACACACACGGTGTCGAACTAGGATGTGCGAGACATCTTCATGAAGACAAAAGCAATGCATAAAAGCCCTAAAAAAAGAAAATAAATTACATATTTACACTGAAATGATAGACGTGTGCAGTAGAGTTACAAATGGAATTACAAAAAACGTCAAAAAAAAGCAAAACTATGTTATGCATTTTTTGTGAATCACACCATAGTACGATGATATAGTGCAATAGTTCTCCCAAAAATGTAAATCGTCATTATTTTTGTTATTTGTTACTTTTCTGCTCTGGAACTTAAAAGGAGATATTCCCGTACAATTAAAAGTAGAAGGGGAACCGGGCACATTGTGTGCTATTTTTAAGACTTGAAGCAAAATAAGAGCTCTGTGTAAATAATTGCAGGATATTTTAATTTCGGAGATAAATCTGAAGTGAAAACGGCTTGCAAAATAATAGCTGTACATGAAAAACTGCCTGAATAGTTTTCAGATATTCTGTCAACAGACGTGAAATGTGGCACACAACTTGCGGTACATTTATTATTACAATGTAATTTATTAATTTCCAAAATGCCAGTCTCCATACATTTTTATTTTAAGAAAAAGAGCAATGTTTTCAGGAAAACATCATTTTTAGTTACACATGACATTTTAGTGTGAAGAATTGCCTGAAATGTTAATTTTTTTTTGAGAATTAACTTACTATTTTAATATATTCATCACGCAAAACTATTGTACGACTTTATGAAACTTAAAATGTAAAGGGCGATATTTTTATGCTTATTTTTGGCATTTCTAAAATCACAAAAACTCCAGTCCCCATCCATTTTCATTGTATGGAAAAGAGCAGCATGAACATTCTACAAAATATCCCATTTTTAGTTCCACAGAAGAACAAGTTTTTTTTTCATCTTTTGGCGAACTATTTCTTGAAATGTTCACAAAGCCTACTCTGCAACGTAAAGAACCTGATTGAAATGATCCTAATATATCTAATACTAGCAATACAAAACATCCCAGTACAATCTGATCTGCCCGCTCCAAGGCACATCTGTCATCCCTTATTATTAACGCTCGTCCATGTATTCATCCGCACACTACATACAGTTCATCTGATTTCTTAAAAACAGGGCGGGTTTGTCAGTAGGTTGTGTGTTTTAATGAAGTTATTGTATGTGGACTGAAAGGATAATTGTGTGTGTTTCCTCCTGGTCTTGAGTTACCAGCACTCATTTCATCAAAATAACCTTCTCTAATATTGCCCCATAATTCACCCGCTCACCAGTGGAGAGGCTACATGTCCGTGACTAAAACAAAGACGATGCGATAATTTCCCTTTATGAGTATTTCTCGTTGATTTCGATAAAGTAACAGGGCGGAGTTTAAACGATCGAGTGCAAATCAGGAAGTAAGGAGGCCGAACGACGGCTGCTGCTGATGCAAAGAGTCTCTTAAGACGTGTGTATGGAATGTGTGTGTTTTTCAGTGGATGTAGTCCTTTGTGTGTTTGTTAGGAGAGGACAGACAGCGTGACGCTTCCCCGCTGCTTCTTCAGTATGGCCACGGCCTGCTCGTGTGTGACGCCCTCCAGACTCTCTCCGTTGACCGACAGCAGCTGATCACCACGCTTCAGACGCCCGTCCACCGCCGCTGCCCCCTGTAGGAGATAGGAGGACAGGTTTAGTCAATTACAGAATCAAAGGTGTCCAACTGACCAGTATTAATCTCCTTTATGCAGATTATTAGTTAGCCCTAAAATATATGATTTATTATGCAGTATTTTTGAATAGGTTTTCCTTGAACAGTATGTCAGTGTAAGACAGTCACAGTCCGCCAGTGGGGTTAAGAGAGTCATTAAAAGAATGGTTTCACATAAACACAAAACATGAAATGTTTCTGGGTGAATATGACGTGTTTGACAGGAGTCTTAATACTGGTTATGCTCTTGTGAAACAGAGCTCTATGCTGCCACCTGGTGGCCACAGCATGAGCAGAGACGTACAGTCTACATGAAGCAAGGAATATACATTTCTCCTCTGTTTAACACCAGATCCACCTTAGATGTTATAGCCGGGTAGTGGACATATTTAAGCAAAAAATATGCAAGTATGCAACATGTTATTTTACTGTTATTTATTAATTAGAAATTTGAATTTAGAATATATATATATATATATACACACACACACACACATTTTGTTTTGGAAGTAATTTTATGCTAATATAATTTTCAGTTTTTATCATGTATATTTAATTATATGACTTATTTTTACTTCAGTTCAACAACATTTAGTACTTTAGGCCAAATATAAAACATTTCTAATTTTTGTCTTTTATTTAGAGTTTTTTTTTAAATCTAATACATTTTTTTAAATCTAATATTTCATTATTTTAGCAATAACAACACTGCTACTCTCTATCTATCTATCTTGCAAATTTCAAGCACTCTATTCTATTCAGCAAATTTAAGACAATTCTTGAAAAAAAGAAAAACAATTGAAATGAAATAGAGCGATTAAAAAAAAGAAAAAGACCTCCAATAAAACCTCCAGAAATAAATAGGTGACATAAAAGAAAGAAAGAAAGTAAAGAGTAGTGATTTCCCATACTAAACTTAGATGGTTGCTAGGGTGTCATTTATTTAAATGCTTTTAAATGACTAATAAATGGCTGCATAATTTGTGAAATAAGTCATTTAGCTGGATTAGAAGTGTTGTCCACGAGTAACATATCTTGTTTAGGCCACTATCTTGATATGAATGTCAAATTTCATGCCAGGTGTAGTTAATCTGCAAACGATCCTACAGGAAATACCTTGCTGAAGACTGTTTTGACATAGATGGGGAGATCTCCATGTGGACTCCCAAAGCCGCCCACGATGCTGAAGCCCAGCCCCTCTGAGCCCTTCTCCAGAATGATGGTCTTTGGTTTGGGCGCCCTGTCAATCATACACACGTTTAATAAACGGAGTATTCCGTAATGGAATGTTTAAGGTCAAACAGAAAGTGGGAGTCTTGTTGCCATGGAGATGTCACTCACTCTGGTTCCACCGGCCGGACCTCTGGATTGGTGCTGGGGGTGGAGCTACTGGACAGACTCTCCACCTGACTGGCTATGGCACTGATGTTGGTGTCGGCAACCACCTGTCAATCACAGATGGACACCGTCAAACATTTAAAGACAATCAATGACTGTCTTGAAAGTCGGTTTCCTTCCATTTAGATGTGAGTGTTTTCACAAATGACTGTGTGCATGCAGATAACAGGAAACTGCTGTCTATGTAGTGTGTGTGTTCGGCACTGAAATGTATGTGAACAGTCCTTTAATGTTCTTGTTGGAGACCGATCGCTCAGCCGCTGTTCATCAAACCTCTGTCTCCCTCACCAGAATTCTGTCATGTTTCATTTACATTTTCCTCTTCCATTAAACTCTGGGCTGGCTATGAGGGCAGTGGCAAATTAATTTGCATATTTAATTAATGGAAAAGCAATTAAAAGCAAAATACACAACAATAAACAAAAGCTCATTAATGAATGAGTCAACAACAACAGAGTTATCATACTCGCTATCTTCACCTACACCTACGGAGAGAAAGAAAGAGACGGACAGAAAAGAAAAAAAGGCCAATGCAAAAATCTGAAAAGGAAGAAAGTGATAAAAGAAAGAGTGAGAGAAAGAAAGAGAACTATAAATAAATATCTAAAAACAAAGGGACACTGATAAAAGCCTGGAAAAAGAAAAGAAATGGATACATAAAAAGGGTGTTAAAAGAGAACAAAGTAAAAAAAAGGAGCAAGACAAGAAAGAAAGAAAGAAAGAAAGAAAGAAAGAGAAAAAAAGGAAGAGAAAGAAAGAGGCTGAAAGAGATAAAAGAAAGCGAGAATAAGAAATATAAAAAAATATTTAAAAACAAAGAGGGACACGAATAAAAAAATGAAAGGCTGAAAAAAGAAGAGTGATAAAAGTAAAAAGGAAACTAAAGAAAAGTAGAAGTAAGTAGTGAGATGAAGTACGAGTAAAGACAGCAGACAACAGGCTGAAAAAGAAAGAAAATAAAATGAGAATAAGAAAGAAAGAAATGTCTAAAAACAAAGGGACACTGATGAAAATATAAAAGGCTGAAAAAAAAGAAAAGAGATAAATAGACGAATGAAAGGATAAATAAAAAAGAAGGGTGATGAAAGGGAAAGAAGAAAGAAAGGAAAAGGAAAGAAAGTTAAGAAAGAGGGAAAACAAGAAAGAAAGAAATAGGCTGAAAAAAGAAAGAGTGATAAAAGTAGAGAAATATATATATAAATAAATATATAAAAACAGAGGGACACTGATAAAAAAAGAAAAATGAAAGAGGACGAGAAAAGAAGGAAGAAGAGTGATAAAAGAAAAATGAAAGTAAAGATAAAAAGAATGTTAAAAGAGAATGAAAGTAAAGAAAGGAGCAAGACAGAAAGAAAAAGAAATAGGCTGAAAAAGAAAGATAAAAGAAAGTGAGAATAAAAAAGAAATATAATACAATAACAAAAATGTATTATAATATAATAAAAAGGATAATAAAAAGGAAAGAGTGATAAAAGAATGAGAAACAAGAAAAGAGATAAATAGAAAAAGAAAAGGATAAATAAATAAAAAAGAAGGGTGTCTTGATTAAACAAGACTTTTATTTATTTCTGTAAAAAGCTTGGGCCGCTGCAATGCAGTTGCTAGGTGGTGTTCTGAGTGTTTCTATGCACTTGCTAGGTCATTTCTCAGCGGCTAATAAAATATTACCATGCTGTTGCTAGGTGGCTTAGAGTGCTCTATAGAAAATTACATTGTGGCCACTAATCTGTTCCCAATAGTTGCACTGAAATGCAACGTAATTTCTGAATGCTCCATACAGTATGACTCTACTGCTAAGATGTTGGCATACCATTGCCAGGGTGTTCTGAGTTCATATACATACATATACATAATTTATTTATATTTAATTTAAAATATGAGATGAAGTGGAAGTTGGTAACAGATACTTCAGTTGGCTGGAACCAGTAAACTTCTCAAAGCACATTATCACAGGCACAATGACAAAACAATATCAAATTGCCTGATTTCTGTGACATGAGTAATAGCATAGGGCATTACATATGTCCAATTAAACATATAGCAGCTAGAGAGAGAGAGAGAGAGAGTAAGCTCTCTCAGTGAACGAGTGAAGAGGGAATGAATGAGCTAGAGAGAGAGAGAGAGAGAGAGAGAGAGCTAAACAATAATTGCTCTCTGAGCTGCTGTAATCAGGGCTTTGCAGGCTGGGCTCCCCTGTTTAAAAGCCCTGTGCATTCCTCCTGGAACCACGCAGATAACGGCACATTTGCATAAAAGACTGGGATTATCTGGCAACCCGCGCGCAACTGCTGCACAGCTGCACACGGCTGATAACAGCCCAGTGACACAGCACCAACCACTCACACACACACACACACTACTGTGAGTCCAAACAAACACGCGCTCACACACGTACACCGCGCACTGTCCTTCGCTACGCCGACTCCGCTAACACACACTGAGAACTGTACAGAACATATACACACACGCCGGCTCTGCATAGCAATAACAGCACACAATACAAGCGTGTACACACACATCACTGAAACCGCAGCTGCTACATGCAAAAGCGCCACAATACGCTACTTACAATATATATATATATATATATATATATATATATATATACACACACCATGATATTCTGAATATGGCGACCTTCGTATCTGATACATCAACAAATGCTAACATACACATACTCAAATGTGCTATAGGAAGCTAGCGGTGGGCCACGTAAAGTTTCTAGGGAGTAAAATGAAATCCGCCAAGTGACTTTTAAAACTGCGGGGGATATCACGCGCCACACTAGATGGGTTGGAGGGTCTGTTCGGCTTCTTTAAAGCTCAAGTTCAACCCACGGACTGTCTGGCGTGATCCTGTTAACTAGCAGTGTTTTTAAATCACGTTATTTAGCGCGCGTACCCTCAGTTGCTAGCCAGCGAGAGGGAACGCTGTAGCTAATTTAAATCGTAGGTTGCACACTAAGCAGCCTTAGCAATTAGTTAAACTGGTTCATCCGAAATAGCTTACAGAAGAAGAGACAGGAACATACCAGTATGTAAATGTAAACAAATAAAAATCGCTCTGTTGTGAAGAATTTCGTACTGTAGCACAAGTAGCTACTGTAAGCTTTCTCTATCACGACAGAGCAGCAATTTGAAGAAAATTTAGCTGAGTGAGTTCATTAAAATAAGTTACGCAACAACACAAGAATGCACTTTTCGTTCGAACGATAAACGACACTTTTCGCCTGCGTTTGTGTTCTTGAGAAAGTACTTTATGCTTTGGCGCAAAGGTATTTAAAACCCTTTCACGTCAAGAATGATAGCGTTTACTGTAATTACATTAGCATGCATCAATGTATAATAAGCGTTAAATTCAGTTTTGTTGTAAATTCGTCAAAAAATCATCAGCTTGAAAAATTTATCTAAAAATGCTTTCAACCGAATTGTTTCCTTGTGCCGTTATCGTTATAGTTGATATAGTAGAAAGACTATTTCACTTTATTGTTATCATTATAGTCATTGTTCATGGCGTTATATTCAGGCCTTTAGCCAGATGTTGGTTGTTTTGTTTGTGTATTCTACATTATGAGCTACGTCACAGCAAATATCTTAAAGTCGGCCTGCTACACCAACATCATCCTGAAAACAGCCTTTATTAACCCCCCCTGAAGCACTTTTTATGATGCATGGATGCGCTTTTTTGGGCTTTAAAATCTCAACACCCATTCCAAGGTTTCTGCAGGATTTTCAAATCTTATTTAATGCCATTGCTAACATTTTTAATGCCATTTGCAACAAATAACTAACACAACTGTGTATGAATGCGTGTGTATTATAATGCATTTTTTCATGCAGTCTTAAAATGAGGCAACAATGAACATATATTCCTCTGCTGGATATAATTAGAAATGGATCAGGAGACAGCGTTTATTTGCAGATTTCAAAATTTCAAATATCATCAAGTGTGAACAGAAAAACTCTGAACTCTTAGAGGCTAAAACTGTATGGAAAACTGTACTTCCTCCACAGATGGACTTAATGTGTGATTTAGAGGCATTGATTCCCATTTTACCCAACTTAAACACCCTCTTACAAAATCTTTCTCCATTTTGACCTTCAACAGGCTACAACCATGTCCAAAATTGGGGTGGGTATCGTTAAGGTTTTAACGGTATTACAGCTTTTATCAATACCACTTATCAATCCGGTACTTTAACAGTACAGAATTAATTAAGCTCTGCGGCTATTTTGGGGAATTCCGCCTGGTTTTTCCTACCAAAATTAAAAAGCTTCCCATACCCACATGCAGAGGTGTATAT
>JAUMHR010000035.1:1015074-1028044 GCA_032361145.1 Enteromius fasciolatus
AGACAGACAGAGAGACATATTAGACAGACACAGACAGACAGATAGACACAGACAGACAGACAGCCATTATACAGACACAGAAAGACAGACATATTAGACAGACAGACAGAGGCATACACAGACAGCCATTATACAGACAGACAGACATATTAGACAGACAGACAGAGACATACACAGACAGACAGACAGCCATTATACAGACAGACAGACAGGGATATTAGACAGAAGGACAGACAGACATTATACAGAGAGACAGACAGACAGCCAGGGATATTAGACAGACACAGACAGACAGATAGACACAGACAGACAGACAGACAGCCATTATACAGACAGACACAGAAAGACAGACATATTAGACAGACAGACAGACAGAGACATACACAGACAGACAGACAGCCATTATACAGACAGACAGACATATTAGACAGACAGCCATTATACAAACAGACACAGAAAGACAGACATATTAGACAGACACAGAAAGACCCATTAGACAGACAGACATTATACAGACAGACAGGGATATTAGACAGACAGACAGACAGACATATTAGACAGACACAGACAGATAGACAGGGATATTAGACAGACAGAGAGACATTATACAGACATACACAGAAAGACAGACAGACAGCCATTATACAGACAGACAGACAGGCAGACATTATAAAGACAGACAGACACAGACATAAATATCAGACAAACAAACAGACAGACAGACAGGCATATTAGACAGACAGACAGATATACAAGACAAACAGACACAGGCAGACAGATATACAAGACAGACACACACACAGACAGAAATATCAAAATATTAACTGAATCAAACATGTCTGATCCCTGTCGCTGTACATTCTTGTTACTTCTGTTCTAATTTTCATTAATAACTTGTTACTTCTTTTCTACAGAAGTCTCTTGATTTTCTGGTGTTGTACCTGCGCGGAGGACCCCAGTGACTGAACGCAGGCGTCTCCTCACCTTCTCCCTCCTCTCTTTCAGGTAGATCACTGCGGATAATACATATACTGTATAGTTAAAATAATAAGCATCATACCTCAATTTACCATCAAATTCCAAAAAGTGGATTTCTACCTGTTGCCTTCTCTGACTGAACCGACAGCCCCCTGGTTTCTTCTCTTCCTGCTGCGAGAGGAAGTGCGCTGTGCAGATCTGCGGAGAGAAACAAGCATTACAGAGTTAGCCTGAGTTACGTATATTAGACTGAATCAGACTCCTCACGCAGAATAAACAGAGATTCTGTGTAAATCACACTCACATCAGTCATCTCAAAGTCTGAGCTCACAAAAGCGAGCGAAATTAGTTCTTAAATATTTCACCTGATTAAACAGCAAGAACAAATCCATTCCAGTGTAATATCAGGGAAGAATGAAGTATATGATTAATAATGGATAAAGAAGAGTGGAGAAATTCAGTCATCCAAAAGGCTTATTTAAAAAAACCAAACAAATTAAATCAACACATTACTTTCAGTTCCTATAAGAATCAATTGAGCAACATAAACAGAGATAAAGCATACTAAAACATTTCTTTATGTGTTGAGCTGCACAAATTGAATGTAAGATGCTCTATTACACAAATTATAATAATAAAACATTATAGGAAATTACATTTATTACACAACATAAATTATATTATTATTTCATAATGTTAAAATACATTTAATGAAATTCTACATTAATAATAACGATTCTTATTATTTACCAAATTTACTGCTGTTGTGTGTGTGTGCATGTGTATATATATATATTTACAAAAATTGTAAAAAAAATAATAATATATATATATATATATATATATATTCATAATTTAATATAAAATATTTTCACAGTAAATATTTCACTGTCATACTAAACATATATTATTAAATAATAATATATTTTCACAATAAATAAAATAATTAATTAGTTTTTAATTTCCAAAATCATGTGCCCAACCAAAATAAAACGTTATTAAAAAAAAGCCAAAAAAACAACAACAGCTGGCCCAACAGACTCAGCTGTGTTTCACACGAATTTGACACCTTTCATTGTGTAGTTTAAAATGATGTTTTATATCCGTTTCTCACTTTTTCTCAATTTCTCTACCCCACCTGGGTTACCAGATAGTGCCGTGTTAGCACAGATTACCATAATTAACTCATTTTTTATAATTAAGGAAAGCACGATCATTTTCTAATACTTGTAACATACGTAACATATCAAAAAGCATAAATCTTTCAATTATTATTTACACCGCAATTTGCTTAATTTGAATATTTTATTTTTTTCCATCTTTAAAATTCTCATTTAGTAAGAGCCCTTGTTAATATTTAAGCAATAAATCTCTCCAGCAGGTGGTGTTATAGTTCTATTAGAAAACATCATGACTGTAATTAAAATTCCACACAGGGCACCAATCCTAATGAACACGCAACCAAAAAATCACTTAAGTCATAATGACTATGTGTTTTTAAAATGTAGGTGTATTCATAAATAATAAACCAATGTCAACATGTCAATTTGTTCATAAATAGAAGCTCATTGAGTGACGGATAAACCACAAGTTTGTGTGTGTTTATTACAGATGGAGACTCACTCGGTGTCTGTGTCAGTCAGAGTAAGTTCTGAGCCTTCGTTTCTGGAGTCAGAGTCCGCCTCGCTGTCTGCTGCCTCTATCCACGTGGACGATTGACCTGAGAACGCAAAAATGTCAAACTGCAATGAACTACATTATATTAATACTAAAATAAGCCTTGTTTTAACGTAACAGTTGACACAAAAATTTAAATTCTGTCAATAATTACTCTCATAGTCTCATGTCGTCTCCAAACCCTTGAGACCTTTGTTCCTCTTCAGAAAACAAATTTTGATATTTTTCATGCAATCTGAGAGCTTAAGGCCCAGAAATCTAGTAAAGGACATAATTAAAATAGTCCATGTGACAGTGGGTTGAAGTAACGAGAATATTTTTATGCATATGTTGTAGCTTCATAAAGTTAAGGCACTTTTGTCACATGGACTATGTGAGATGAAAGATTTCATCTAAAAATATCCTAATTTGTGTTCTGAAAATGACAGAAGGTCTTACAGGTTTGGAGCGACATGAGGGTGAGTAATTAACGACTGAGCTTTTATTTTGGGGTGACTTATCCCTTTAAAGACAAACACTCACTGAGGGGAGTTTGCGGGAGCTGCAACTGAATCTTCTGGAAGCTTGTGCAAAGCTCAATGTCCTCTTCTGTGAACTGAACAACAAAAGAGTTCAATATATGCCAAAATAAAAATATCTTGAACATTCTAAATAATGAACACTAAGCCTATTTTCGGAACTTTTAACATTCTTATTAATTTGATGCATTCATTTGTATGTAATTGTGTTAGTGTATGGTATTATTTGTTATAATGGATAAATAAAATAATATTTAAAAATTAAAACCTCCTCTTGTGTAGCAGGTTGAGTGTGGAACTGATAGGGGTTGTTGGAACTGACAGACGGTGTTGGTTCTTCCCACGAGCGAGACATCTCACTGAAGTATGAAGGCAGACTGTTGACCTTGGGGCTCTCTTGATCCTTCCTCTCCTGCTCTTCATCATCTTCATCTACAGCCATCTCTCGCTCCAGGCCAGGGAAGAGGTCAATGGTGGTGAGAGGTGAAGCGTAGCGGGGCTCAGCGTCCAGGATAAGCTCTGGCTCCTCATCCAGATCGTCAGATAACACAGAGCCGTTTCCAAAGTCCTACCCCATCAAGAACATTATTTATTTTTCCCACCTAAATTTCAGTATGTTTCTCACACAGAGCTAAGAAAATGTCCGAAGAGTTGTACGAACTATGTGCTTTTTTTTTTTTTTTACTTCGTAGAATAAATCCAACATGGAAAAGAGCAGCTTGAACATTCTACCAAACATCTCATTTAGTGTCCCACTGAAGCAAGTAAATCAGAATTTGATCAAATGAAAACAGAAATAGACCTAACTGTAGCTTCAGGTAAAATGTTTCATTGATAATAGTATACACACATTTTTTGTGAAATCTGATCCTGCAACCTTCTGCCAACCAATTGAATTTTTTTACCCATAAGGCCATATCATCCAAATACATAAAAAGTGCTAAAAATGTCATCTTTAGTCAAAACAAGTCCCAAGAGCTGCGCTAAACTCTAATACTGTTAAAATGTTCATATTTACATAATTTGTTCTCAAAAAATGTTACTTTTAGTTGATTATTATCAAACTAGTCCAAGAGTGTAACTAGTCTCAGTCTAAAATATTCATATTTATATAATTTGTGCTCAAAGATTGTACTTTTAGTTGATTCTTAAACTAGTCCAAGAGTACTAAACTCAGTCTGCGCTCTTTAAAAATGTTTATGATGCTCAAATCTGTAATCTTTAATTGATTCTTAGCAAACTAGCCCAAGAGTGCTACAAATCTCAGTCTAAAATATTCATATTTATATAATTTTTGCTCAAAAATATCAACTTTTGTAATTCTTAGCAAACTAGCCCAAGAGTCTAAACTTGTACTACTTTCTGAGGAGAAAAAATTCGCACCTTGCTAGTAATTTAGAAATTGACTCTTTGAACACTTCTGAAAACTTTTGGCAACAAACCTAAATCTTAAACCACAAAGCCACATCTACCAACTACAAGCTAAAATCATTTCATACGCTCTCAAAAAAACGCAGTATTAAACTTCCAGCCCCCCCCACCAAAACGAAACTCTTGACAACGAAACTCTATGCTACTTTATACCCCTTTTTAACATTCCTCCCCTAAATCACAGGCTAACAGAAACGTCTGATGTTGGAGTGGGCGTGTAGGGTAGAGACATCTCTCCTCCTGTCTGTCTGCTGCATACAAAGCAGCTCTTTCTATCCCTGCAACAGGGTGCCGGAGCTTGTCCTCCTCTCCCTCTTCCACACACTTACGGATCATAAGAGCTGAAAGCGCACTTTTCCCCCGCGTCGCTCCAACAAGCCGACTCAGCGCCTTTCTCACTCGCCCCCCCCACCCTTGCAGAGAGCAGAACCAATTTGCCATGAAAAATGTGCCGAGTCTAAAATCTTAATGGCGCAATTAGTCTCGTTTTGAGTAGATTTACGGCAGCACTTGACTCGGCCGCCTCAATTACATCTTTGCTAAAATTCAAGGATAATACGGTACATTTCAAAGGCCCATAGAGGGGGTCATGCATCACCTCCAAAAAGATCCCTCTCATGAGGATCGCTCATTTGTTCCTCTTTTTCCTCGCTCATCTTCTTTTGCTCGAGCTCTTTTTCTTTCTGGCTATAGCATATGCTCTCTTTGTTACTAATAACTGTAGTTGGGCTCCTTTGCTACAGGTTGATGGACATAAGTGTGTTTTCGGACGGTCTTCAACTTCTTCTCATGACAACTTCAAAACATTTAGCCTAATATGAGCTTCTGCTTTTGTTAAAGCTAGCTTAATATTGTATTTTACAATCCTCCTTTCTCAAATGTGTGTGAGTGTTGGATTTTTTTAATAAAGTTTATGTTTCAAAGTTCATGTGTTCATAAGATTTGGATCAGTAAGAAATGGTAAGTTTACACTCACCAAGGCTGCATTTGTTTTAAAAATACAGTAAAAACTGTAATATTATGAAATACTAATCACAATTTTAAGTAACCATTTTCTATGTTAAAGCACACTAAAATGTCATTTCTGTGATGCAAAGTTGAATTTTTAGTTTTCAGTGTCACAAGATTTTTCCAAAATAATTCTAATATGCTGATTTGCTTCTCATTAATATTATTATCATCATCACTATCAAAGCTGAAAACACTTATGTGAAAATATTATGAAAATGTAAAATAACAGCATTTAATCTTTTGTATATATATCTCTACTGTAATTTAACAATTTAATGCATCATAGCTGAATAAAAGTATTAATCACTTTCAAAAAAAGTCACCAAAAGGTGTATTCAGATTACCTCTTGCATAGACGGTAGAGTGATGTCCAGCTTTGCTGCTGGTTGCTCATCAGTACCCTCTACAGGCCAAGAGGACTGCTGCCCACTACCTCTGTCCTCTGGCTGTACAGTTCAAAGACACAAAACAAGGCAAAATATCAATGCAAAATAAACTTGACTAAATGGACATATTGCATGTAGCACTGTGTCAATAGCAAGATGAGTCAACCATTTTACTACAAGCCAAACAAGCTTTTATTATGCTTATCTGATTTATTGTAAACATCTGATTTACATGGCACTCTGCTTTAGGGGGAAAAAATTAAGCAGATATAAGAAATATATATATATATATATATATATATATATATATAAAAGAAATAAGATATAGTCATATTATAAGATCCACAAATCAAAGTAATGCTATGAAGGAATACCCAACAATCTTAAATCATTTCTCAAATAAACAACTCCAGCTCTGAATGTTAACAGGCCACAATTGCATATTGGCTCTTACCACCAGCGGTTTCCTGATTCCAAGGTAGACTCTCCCAGAGGGAGCAGATTTAAGAACCTCTACGGCCTGGGCCAGAGAGCTTGTGTCTAGTTGAGTGTCATTGACGAAAACCAGCTGGTCACCCGGGAGGAGCCCGCCGTGATTGTCCGCCACCCCTCCAGGCACCACAGAGCGGATGACGATCACTGAACGCGCAACATCCAGAGGGTCCTGCAGAGGGCAATGCAGACCACAGCAAACACACAAATGGAAAAACACAGAGAGGAAAAAACCATGAGAGCAATGCTCACCCTGATTTAACCTGTACATCAGAGTCATCATAAAAAAGCAGATCGAGAAGACCGCCTTTTGAAGTTTTATTTATTTATGTTTAATTTTTTAATACAAACATTTAATTAAAACATCACCAGTGTAAGCAGAGGAGTGAAATTTCCAAACAAGCAGGGTCACCAGGTCATTCACACACACACACACACACACATATAAATATACACACACACATATACATACATCTATATATATATATATATATATACACACACATATACATACAGTACATACAAATAGTAGAATTTAGAGTGACATGAAGACATACTTTATAACAGGAATGACCTGGCAACCCTTGCATTTATATCTGCTTCCAAAAGAGCGTGACTAACTTGCTGGAAGGTCAAATAAGGCCAACGTCCCACTCCAACATCCCAAGTGCTATGGTATCAATCACATCTCTGGGGAGCTCTGCCGTAAAACTGCAATTCAACCGATTTGATGTCTCCAACAATATATTTCATGACCCATATGGGCGGCTTTTATGTGGCGAATGACAATATAAAAGTGATTAACAAGTAGTTATTTGAGAGTAAAAACTGAAGCGGGAGCGCAGTCATTAGTAATCTCATCTATCTGCCCATGAACATTTACGGCCAACCGTGTCAAAAGACCTGACGAGCGGACGATCCTTGCATTTTTTGAGATTTCTGATAGGAATCTCTTCTTCTGTAATGTTAAAAATGAAAAGTATGTTGACACTATTTCCGGATGAGGCCACAAAGACATGCCAAATGTCAAGGTTCAGACCACAATGACCACTCAGAAAAGGAGATAACCCTGTGTAAAACTGTGGACAGCAGACCTGGAAGTTTCACCCAGCCCAACCATAAAAAGTGGGTCAGCAAGCCCAGCAATTACTGCCCCCTGATTACCCAGTGAGCCACTGCTGCTCGGTAAGCAGACGAGAAGAGAGGAACTGAGGCCTGCTAGAAGGGAAAGAAAGAGAAAAAAAAAAAGACAGGAAAAAGTTGGAGAGAGGATTTGAAGTTCCACTCCAGCTGGCGCTTTAGGAGGACACAGGCTGCATTGTCCGGCAGCCGGGTTCCAGCCAAGCGTGCTTTGCTTTCCAAGCCCTGCTCTCATCCCACATGGCCAGTGATGTCAGTAGAGCAGCTTTTATATGAGAAAAAAAATCGAGGGGAACGGGCCAGCACAGGGGCCTCCTAATATGACCGTACGTCACCTGCTATGGAATAAAGATACTGATGAGAATAGATGTTTACATGGAAAGAAAGTGAGTTAGGTTGCTCCATTTCTTATTTACGTTTCCATCCAAGTGCACATATGATTTAGATGGCGTACAATACATGGCTCATTGGGGGAGCAGCTGTCTTCCACGTTACAAGTGTGAAGAACATCTCCGGATCCAAAGAAAACGACAATCCCAGAAGTCCCTGGCGGGTGGTGAGTTTCCACACAACCTGCCGACAGCTAAAAATAGCCAGTCAAAACTGGATTAAATTAGTTTAGGTCAACGCCAGCGGACATGTCATGATGTTTTCTTGTGGTCTACGTAACTTTAATTGCGGTTGAAATTGTCGGACGAGCTTACGGATGGGTATGAGCATTGGCGGAGTGACTGGTCTCCCATATATCTTTCTGGGCTAAAGGTTCGCTACCGTCTCCTCCAAGTGCTGAGCATTCCCTCGACTGGCCCTGCTTGTCAAACGGGTTGAAATTCTTCAGCGTGGTGCCTGGCGGACAGTAAATCTGCTGTTTCGCAGGAATCAACGGCAGGCCAAGTCCTCTGTTTTGCTCTCGCGCTCTGCCTCACCTTCAATCTTGCTGAACAGAATACCAGGAACTCCAGGACGTCTGCCTTTTGCTTTCTTTTCTCTTTTAATCCTTCTTTTGGTTGTTCTCGATGTAGTCGCCTTGAGAAAAGAACAGAGGGTGCACACTTCCACAGCACGGACGAGAAAATTAGACAATTACATAAGCTCCTTGAGACTACACTTTTTGAAAAAAGTTTCAGGCATCTATGGTTCCATGAAGAACCTTTAACTTATGTGGAACCTTTCCATTGCACAAAAATTCTTTATAAGAGGAAAAATTGTTCTTCAGTGACTATAAGGCCACATCTGCCCAAATGTTGCCATTCTAGTTTATATATCTTCATATTCAGAAGTAAAATAAATGGATGGCAGAATGGTGCCCACTTCGTCTGCTTTGACAATTATTCACCGCTTTCTTGCTACTAGCTATGACACGGAAATTGACAAGTGCCACTTGTTAACACAAGCCAGCCAATGCATAAGCAATTTTTTACTTTAAAGCTTACAGCTGTGGGCAGCTGTTTGGCATAACAACAGGTGGCACAGACAGTGAAAGCATGACAATGGTAGTAAATCCAGACACCTTTTTTTTTTGGATCTGCTGAAAACTGGATGCCATAATGAAAGACGCCATTTCGAACTGACAGCACAATGTTAGAACAATTGTTCATGGCTAAAAAGCGCGACGCACATTCGTCTTTAACATTAACATTCAGGGCACTGTCCTGTAGTCGATTTGGTAGCTTATTTTCTGGCAACGGTAATAAAATAGCCCTTGGTCAGTTTTTGCAGCTTTAGGACACAGAATAAATAAACAACAATAAATAAATAATAACGCTCTGGGATGATTTATGACTCTCCTTTAAAACATTCACTGGATGAGACTAAATGCTGTATTGATGTGCAGGTTAGGCGCTTTGAACCATCGAAATGATTCAAAAAGGCATTCTCTCAGATCTCTTCCCCTTGGACGGCATGAATTATTGGAGCCATACATTCACTACCTATACATCAAATAAATTTGTTTTGCACGGCGAGAGTTCACAGCCCACTTGCAAAAGGCCTTTTATATCAAAGTGTACGATTTCATGGAAAAACGGCATTTGTAAATTCAAGAACCTTCGGTGAACATGTTGCAGATCAAATTCTTCATGCTATGATTTCACTCAACAAGTTTATTATTTTTGTGCACGGAGACATTTCTCTTTTTAAGGCTGGTGTAGGGCCGACATCCTACCCAAACAGAAAGTTACGTTAAGCTACGTTCCCTAGGGGGAGCTTACTTTTACCCAAAACCCTTTGCGGGAGAGCTTCTCAATCATATTTCAGTTGAGCCAGGCCACAACGTGACTTCATACGCACACTTCAATTGTTAGCGAAAATTCATAGTAATGACTTTTAAATGGCCATGAGAGTACAATCTTACTAGAAACAAAAACCACCACAGCCCAAACCTTCAGATCAGTTGTTTGGCTTCAAGACGACCTTCATTAATCTCCATTAGCAGGATGGCTAGTACTACCAAGGGGGTCCTTCTCATGTTGCCATGTAGCTTACTTCGTGATCTCCTTCTTGTCAGAACAAAAAACCGAGGCGTGCCTCCAAATGACTTTGCCGTCGCCACTTCACGTCACTCACACAGTCAGGGGTGTCATTTAGGGAAGAAAAACTCCATGGTTTCCAGTTGTCAGTATGACGGTGGGCTCCCATCAATCTAGCTGCGGTTACAAGGTCTCCTTGCGTAGGGGGTAACACTAGCGATTGAGACAAGAAGAAGAGAAGGAGGGCGGTATAAAGAGGGGGAGATTGAAGGTTCTGAAAGGCTTCGAGCATGTCTGCAGGTCTCGAGGTTGCCTACTCGGCCTCATCAGCTCAGGCCTCTTACTGGAAAGAGCGGCAAAATCAATTTCCCCTTGCAGACTGGAGAAACCCTGGCCTGTGTGCCGCAGGAAACAGAAAAGAAGTCAAGAAGAAAGGTTGAGAGATTCCTCCTCCATTAAAAGACGGTAGAAGACCGTACCCATCACTGCATTGTGGGAGTTGCTCACTTTTGTGTTTTTGGAAATTCCTTACAGCTCATACATTTATGGACATTTTAACACTTTTTTTTTCACAACTCTGCAAATGCCTCCACCCCCTCTCCTCCTCTGAATCAATTCCCACCCATCATGAATCAGGCCCTCGGGTTGAAAAGCGTTCGTTTCGGTGTGGATAAGCAATCAGACGGGGATAGGTGGAGGGGGCTCAGCTGGTGCAGTGCACGAAGACTGTGAGTTCGACCGAGGGGAAGCTGCACAGGTCAATATGGCTTCCAATAAACCCCAGGGTGCACCAGCAACTCCTCCAGAAGATCTGCAAAGTAAGCTTTAGCGCTCTTCATGACAATGATCTATGATCCAAGTTGCAGGACTGCAAAATTCTTCTCCTCTCGCTTTGGTGGGGATGAGATGATCTCAAATTCAGTGCGCCGATGCAGTATTGATGCGATTCGTTTGTACTTGTTCATGCTGCAAAAACAAACAAAAACCCCTGCGTAGCTTCATACGATCAAGCGAAAGAAATAAAACAAAGGACTTTGAGTCAGCAATACGTTTATCTTAGCACAGAACCCATGGACTCTCTCCCGAGTTTCCTCATCCCTCCTCCATCTTCATTCCTTCATTTATCAGAGAGATGAAGAGAAAGGAAGAATTTAAGGGATCACTGCTCAGGTTACCGCCATTAAGCAGCAATGTAATTCTGTCCATGTCGCTGCGGCCCCCATCACTCACTGAAGAGGAAAGAAGCATATCTTACCATTAAAACATGATCTCCGCTCAGTTCCACCACGATGCAGCGGCCATTTATTACAGTCCTGATGAAGTTGCGAAAGCAAAGGCATGCTTTTCTCCTGCCAATACTGTTTCCCTGCATGAAATCAATTGGAACCCGTGGCTGGATAATATAAAACACGAGGCGTCCCACAGGACCGGCGGAGTGCAGGTCTGCGGGAGAGGTTCTGCATTCTAAGTGGCCTCATTACATGATCACTTCTGATTCAGGATCAACGTGCAGTTATGTACTAACCCTGATTAGAGGGCTAATGAAGGAAGGAGGAAAGCAGCTTTTCGTACTAAGTGAGCAGAGCAAAGGGTTTGACGGCTGGCCCAGGGCCAGATAAACAGCGGCGGCCCTATTTGGAAAGGTTTCACTGCTTTCTTTTGTTCAGTGTCCAATGACTTGTGACATCAACGCACGTTTCCTGTGATCACATTTTCAGAAAGTCAAGGGGGATTAATTGAGTCCAGTCTCCTTTCCCCCCCATTTAAAGGATAGCTGACAGAAAACTGTAAATGTCATTACTTTACATTTTTTTGAATAATGACGGATAATTGGTATTGTTTTTGATTTATTATTTTATTTAATCTTACCACAGTTTTTGCAAGACAACATTATTATTATGTTCTAAACGGCATGAACGCCTGGTATTACTTAAACCTAAGCTTAACCCAAAGTTTTCTTATCATATAAACTTATTTTGTAGATATATTCAGCTTTACAAGATATGTTTTTAAAACATAACAGGCCATGAAGACGTCATCATAATACTTAATGTCAGTGTCAATACACTGAATTGTGATTAGACCTCTTTTCATGTAGTAGTAGTGGTCTTGTTTTTACTGCATAGATTCATTCAAATATAGCTAGCGTTGCAGTGCAAGGTGATGATGTTGGTTCTTCGATGCAGATGATACAAAACAACACTGCAAATCTAGTTTTCTATGTCTTTTCTCAAACACAAAGATTAACATGAAGTTATTCTTTCCAAAAAAAGGTTTAAAAAAAGAGACAGAAAACAAAGAAATGAGGTAATTCCCCACCTGGTAGTCTAGTATGCTGAAGCCGAGACCTCGTTCTCCTTTCTCTAGTTCTAGCACCTGCACCTTTGGAGCCCAAAGAGCCAATTCCCCTTCATCTTCCTCCTCTTCGTCTTCTTCGGAATCATCCTTCTTCTCGTCCATCTGCTCTTTCTTAGAGCTGCTTGGCTCTAGGGGCTCTTCTTCATCGTTAACCTCCTGCTCCACTGCTTTAGCCTGACGGGCCTGAAAAGAAAAGCACAAATCAAGATGAGATAATAGTGGTTCTCAATTGGGTTGCAGGTCTGTTCTGCTGGTGTTACTTAATCAAAGCTTCAATCAAAGTTTGACTTCAAAAGACAAGTCTATGTAATGCTACTTTGTGAGATTTTATTTACTTTTGTATTATAACTACATGGGTGCCACATGCAAAATATAGAACCTGAAGCAAAACCAGTAGAGAATAAAAATCTGTTGTAATATTTTATTACTATATATGACAAACCTGAAACTCTTCCCTCATGCTGTCGCGCAGACTTGTATCTTTAGCAAACATGGAGAGGTTATTCTCAAT
>JAUMHR010000035.1:1035915-1046849 GCA_032361145.1 Enteromius fasciolatus
TATTTTCATCTGAGACAGCTCAAACATGCAATTTAGTCTGGGACTAGCTTAAACCTTGTCTGTGAAACTGGGGGAAAATGTGTCAAAATGTTGTCCTTTTTTGTTAAATTATACATGTACCTAAATATTTGTTTATATACACTTATTTTACATCATTTTTTATATTGTACAACATACACATTAAATGTATTTATGATATTTCTCATTTCTCAAAATTGTTAAAAGAAATATATACATAAAAAATATATAATAACATATAAATAATAGTCTGTTTATATATTATATATATATATATATATGTTTTATGTTTGTTTATATTTACTATTTACATTATATTTAATTAAATGTATAATTATTTTTTTTATATTGTTAAATGATTTTTTTATTGTTTGTATATGTTTGTGACAAGTTTATGACATAAAACTTATATTTCCTTAACTTTTTTAATTAACTTTATTAATTTCATTTTTTTTTTTTTGCATATGACCCATCTTTGCACAGATACAAACACACTTTACCTGTTAACAACTGCATATTGCATTAAAAGTCATTTTTACCAGCCTCCAAAGTGTAATTTACCTCTCAAACGCAGGCCTGAGCCAAATCTCTCATTTACAACCTAATTTGTTCCCATCATCCACAGGCGCAGGAGCCAAAAGTCTAACATCCACAATAACCATGTCACTCTTACGTGGCCTTTCCTCACGGCCCTTTCCGGTCGGCTTGAGCTGTGAGACGTATTCTTCTTTCTAGGACTCTGGCAGACGGGCCAAACGGACGGCAAGAGGAAGGGGAGGACTAAAGAGTGATTACACAAAGCGCAGAGAGGAGAACAGCCGTCTTTGTGAAGCGCGAGACATGAAAGGCGTTTGATACATCAACTTGTGCAGGGAAAATCTCGGCAGCTTGTTCCTGCCACTGTGCCGGGGACAGCGGGGGTGCATTGAAGCCCGCCGCAGCCATTAAAGGTTGAAATGGGAAACGCCAGGGATAACAAAGCCCTGATTTTGACAGCTTTTTTGGAGCATAAGATCCACTGATGTGTGAAATGCAAGCAATGTGCCTTTTGAACAAGAAGGGGTTTGTTGCCTGAGCTCTGGACACTGGGTGGGAGAGAAGAGGAGGGGTGTGTGTGTGTGTGTGAGGGGTCTAAACCAGAACAGGTTGTTTTCCAGTCTCTGTCCCTCCTGGCTAAGCATTGAAGAGAGTAAAGCTGACATCAGTAGGTGTGTTTTAAGTTCCTACGTCAAATGTTTTCCAGTTGCACTGAAGATGCGCACTGAGTAAAGTCATCAAAATAGAATTACTGTACGCCGTCCTACATTATAACTACAGTATAACCGTTTTCCTAATGTTGACATTTAGTTAAACATCTAAATGCCAATTTGACAGTTGGTTTTTTTTTTTTAAAGTCACGAAAGTCACATTTACCAAAATATTGGTAAATGTGATCAAAGGCGGCTGTGAAAATGAATCTGCATTGGTAATCCTTTTGATATTTTATTAAACAATAAATAAATAAATCAAGCCTTTAATTGAATAAATGTAATTGGGAAATATCATTATGAAACAAATGGGTTTTTTTTTCAAATACACATTGGACACAATTATTGGCACCCCTTGAAATTCTTATGCGTAAAATATCTCTGAAGTACATTCCCATTCATAATCACAATTTGGATCACACCAGGGTGATTATGAACATAACATTATAATAGTACATAATAGAACATAACATGAACGTAATGGCATTGTAAGCTAATGCCAAGTTTTTCAGGAAATGTAATAGATTTTTGCTAAAGAGTGCAAAGTTTCTAGGAGGAACATAATAGTATTGCAAGCCAACGCAAAGTTTCTCAGTGGAATGCAACAATTCTTTGAGCGAATGCTTGGGGCCAGATTTACTAAACTTTTTTTGGAATGCAATTTTTTGTGCGCGAACGCAACATTTCGCAAAGTTTCTTGGGGGAATTAAAAAAAAATTATATAAGCTAGTGCAAAGTCTCTTAAAAAAATCTTTTTGCAAGCAAACGCAAAGTTTCTTTCTAAGGGAATGCAACAATTTTACGAACAATGAAGAATTATTAATTAATGCATCAGACATTACGACTCTAGAAAAGAATACTCTGCAGGACGAATATCACATGTGAAAATCGTCACCGTTTTTCGCTGTTCATACCCACACGATTTTCACCGACCATGAGCTGATGGCGCGTAATAAAAAACAGAAATCTTCCGGTACACAAGGTGGCGCTGTGCAACTTTTTATGCTTCAGACACTTGCTTGTCACAAAGAAGAAGAATGGAGCCAGAAGACTGTAGTACTGTACTGTAGCTTCAGCAGTTCCAGGCATATGAACAAAGGCTGCAATCTCATTGGTCGGCCGGTTTTTAACGCGGTGCTTCAAACCAAAAAAAACGAGGCCGAAGGTTGTTTTTATGCATGTTTGGTCATGAGGTTTAGACACAATATTCACGTGCCAAATCCATCCCGCTGTGAACAGGCCTTAAACTGCACTGTATGTAACACTGCTGAATCGCAGATATTAACTCCACTTAATGGTTCAGAAATGACCAATAATTCTTAGCAAAATGAATTTAGGAAGCATGTAGGAGACACAAACCTTATCAGCCACACTGCCTGGCACCACGGTCCTGACCACCATTCCTGTTGCCTTGCCTCCGACGATCCCAAATCCCAGGCCGGATCCATCGTTCACCAGCTCAATCTCTTCTACGTGTCCCCACTGATCCTGCAAAAGACACACACGAGACAGTTTTCAATCTCGTCTCGTCTTAAACATTAGAGGTCTATCGGTCATAATTTACTTTGAGCCACAAAACTGTCTACTTAAAGAATAAAAACCTCTTCAATCACCTTCGATTGTCTAAATAGGGAGCGATTGACGACCCAAGACCTGTCACTATATCCTGTGGCAGAGTCATAATAGGGCACAAAATGCTAATGAACGTGTTAACGGTGTGATCCTGCAGTGGCTGATCAATGTCAGGGTCAGGAAAGCCCATGAGAGTCTTTGTGATCTCCCGTCAGCAGCGCTCCTAATCACCCAAGTCTCCTTGGGCTCATATAAATGACCTGCAATCAGTACATTTCTGTTCTCTTATTACCAGGCTGTTATCTGCCGGGTGACTACCTCTGCAATTTTCTAATGAAACCCCTCCTCTGCCGCTCACCCTGTCGCTCTTTCGAAACAAAGCTTTATACTAGCACTCGCCCTGCTGTGAGGAGAAAAGAACCATTTCAGAGATAAGAAGTCTCTTTCTGAGTCCCCAAGTACTTTTTGAGACTTACTTACCCGGGTCGAAATTCATCGCTGTCATGATTCATCAGTGTACATTAGATCAGGGATAAAATTGCCATTCTTCAGTCTTATGCAATTTGTATGATATTGCATAATGGATGCATATGGATGTGGTTAGGATTGGGTTTTGTGTAATTAAAAAAAAAAAAAAAAAAAGGAGGTGGGGGTGCTTTTTTGCAACTAAGCATTTGAGTTGATGAAAACAAAACAAAACAAACACACCCACAAAAACTAAACTAAAATGCAATACAACTAAATACAAAAACCTAAAAAAACAAATTAAAAAAAAAAGAAATATAAAAATAATAATAAAATTTAAAAAAAATAATAAATTAACCCAAATAAACAAAATACAATTGCAAATAATAATAATAATAAAAGAATGCAAAAATAGACAAAACAAAACATCAAAATAAAACAAACATAAAAAATACAAATAAAATGCAAAAAAGTTATAATAAAAATATTAAAGCAAAACAAAACCAAAAACACAATAAAAAACAAACAAAACAAAAATAAACAAGACAACAACAAACTTAAAAAATAAAACAATAAAAGTAAGGTAACTACACATACAAAAACTAAAAGTAAAACAAAATGAAAAGATGGCAAAACAAAACAGAAAACAATGCTGGGGGGAAAAAACAAGCTAAAAACAAAACAATACAAAAAGCATTTAAACTATTATGTTTCTGCAAAATACAAAAAGTTTTACAAAATGTAATTGTTGACTCTGCTATTCCTCTGAACACGCCTGGCAATCCTATAATAAATCTGTCGGAGGATTCAAACACAGCAAACACTGATGACACAAACCCAACAAACACAGCTAGATTTCTTTCCACAAACAGCCGTATTTCCTTCAGGCTGCAGCTTACATAAACATATATACATTAGCGATGGTTAATGAGAATGCCATTGTGGGAGGCAGAAAACATGTCCGTTGGGAAAAGGCTTGGATGTTATTCCTCCAGGAGTGAGAATCCCGGAGCACTGCAACATAAGTCTTTCCAGTGGAGTATAATTAGGATTCAAGATATTTTCAAGGGGTCTGGGTCTATAGAGAGATAGAAGGGCAGGGGTAGTGAGGAAAAATATACCTCAGCTACATTTGCTCCTGCTCTCCTCCATTTAAGGAATAGAGCCATGATCCCTTGGGGTCCTAACAATCTTAAATAGATAAATATTTTCTCAGCTTTAAACGATAAGAGAATAGATTGAAATGGAAGGGATGGTGGGGGTCTGTTTGAAAATGGGGTTAGCAAGAGGACATAATACATGCTTGCGGAGTGACGTCTTCATTGCTAAGCTTTTAAGCCGACATATGATGATTGACATTAGCAATTCCAGAGTCTCAGACTGACAGGTATTTAAATGTAATAAGAAAACAATGCGTTTTGAGTTTTGAGTAATAAGGGCTTAAATTTTTCATGATCAACAAGGGTGAATCTCAGGAAAACATGTCCAGGTATACATGTCCATATATATAAATTTGTGTTTCTTAAAAATTGTACAATTGTAAAAATGGAACAAAATTATATTTTTAAAAAGGGCATAAATTAAATGTTTTTATAGACAAGATAAAATAGTAAAAATTAATAAAGGTGTATTAGAATTAATCATTAAAATCACACAAATTCACAATTCTAAATACTTGTCTGCATAGATAAATTAAAAATAAATACAATTTCATGGTTAAATTAAATAAAAACAAGTATATTTAAATATTACATATTTAAATATTACATTACAAGCATTTTTAATTAGCATAAATTAAATGCGTACAAATACACTTTGTTTTCCCAATAAATACTATAAGTGTATATAAATTACGGATGACAAATAGATTCAAAAATGTATATTATTTATAAAACATGATCATTTATTATTAATTGCAATACTAAATATATTAAATTAAATACATTAATATAATTTCCTTAAAATGTAAATATTTTCATTACAGCAAAATCATTCTACTAGTGTGCCAAAATTAGGGCTGATAATCAATTTAAAAAATTTTGCGATTTACAAAAGTTTTTACAAAAATTACTGACAACCCTAGTATAAATACTACTAAAATTATTATTATTATTATTATTATTATTATTATGTGCAAAAAATAGATTGTTTACTTTAAGATTTCTTTTCTTTTTTTAAGGGTGAATCATTTATTTATTTATTTATTTATTCATTAAGACATCACAATAATCGTCAGTACCACATCTTGGCCTTCTGTACACTCTACTGCCTTCTGCGTTTGTGGTGTTGAGCCATGTTTGCGATAAAATCTATTTTATTTTATAGAGCGCAACAAACAGACACTTAATCTGACTTATAAACAAGTTCAGCGGCACTGACTACTTTGTTGACATCTGGTGACAAAGAGTTTGGCTCCGCAACAAGCAATCAAATAAAAACCAGACTTTTGCTCCATTAAACACAACTCTGAAATGGAACAGCACACAAATTAAATCAAAGTCTGGCTATGATATGCAGGACATGGTCCCAAATTAAGGTTCTTAAACATTTCAAATCGAAAAAATAAGCAGAAACACACAACCAAGCTTGCAATGGTAAGACCAAATCAAAACGGCTGTCATTTTTCCAGAAAGAGGAAATCTCTGCGTGTATTCGCCGTTAATTTGAGAGCGGTTGGGTTAGGGTACTTAATTAAAGTAGACGAGAGGGAAGCGTTGTGTTTATTGTTGAAGGCTTAGGTTAATGCAGTTCATCTACTGGCTGTTGGTCTTTCCAGCCTCGTTTTCCTTTTCTTCCGAGTTTTTTTCTTTCGGTGGTACAAAGGTCTTTCGGATGAACCTGAGAAAGCTTGCGCATTTCATTCTCTTTCTGTTTTTGGTTTAGACACGTTCAGATTATAACAGGATGTTTTAAGGGCTTTATGTTCCTGAGGATCACATTATAACAATGTGAACAGGACAAATAAATACACTCTTAGTTTAGGCTGAATTACAGTTTGTAGCTCAGGCAGGTTAAATCAAGATAATTAAGCAATTTGTTATCATTTCTGTCACTGGATTTGATCATCATTTGTGTATCTCGTCAAATATAAAATGTCAATATAAACTAAGCTCAGTTTGTTAGGCCTTAGTAAATACTGGACTTATTTAATAGGTCAAATTAAACTTAAAAACCACGTAAAAGCCATAAATATCAAATATGTGAACGTCTGATGCCATGAAGTGTATTCACAGAAAACCAATAGCGATTTTTGATGTCTGATTTGATGTTACTGCCATCCAACAAGTGCCACAGGTGCCATGTTTGATTTTTAAACCATCAAGCTATGGATTCAAAGTAGCTTACCCAACTATAAGAGATACAAAGTCCAAGTTACGCACTGTGGACAACACAATGCAGTGACCGTACCGTCTGAACGAGTCCAGATGTGGAGAGTTGGGGTTTGGCCGCAGCGTCCCTGGCCACCACCAGCTCCACTCGGTCTCTCTGTTGCTGGAGGAGAGCGATGGCCTGCTGCTGCGTCACGCTCTGATCCAGAGGAATCCCGTTAATCGCCAGAATTTGATCGTTCTCCTGCAATCTTCCATTCCTGGAGATAAGAAATATCATTATTATTTTCCATGCGATTAATTTGGTTCCCGCTTTACATTAAGTGTCCCTAATACCTATGTACTTAGTAGTAACCAGACGTTTGTGTAACTACACACATTTAACAACACTCAGAATGGTATGTTTAAGTACAAATGTGTAACAGGATATGGGTAACAACACTTTTTTTTACTTCTCTAAGTACACTGTGGTTACATAATACGTATCTAGTTGCCATGCAAGTACACAGGTATTAGGGACACAATATAAAGTGTGACCCAGACCTAAATCAACATATATTTGCATAATGTGACGTGCACAGCAAAAGGGATGGATTTCTGAACAAACAGAGCGGGCTGACCTGTCCGCGACACTCCCTTGTTGCACCTGTCTGACGAACACACCGTGACTGCCGACCCCCTCCGGTCTCAGGCCGACCACACTGAAACCCAGACCTCCAGATAATGGCTTCTGCAGGCTGATGAGCTCTGTCTTTCTTCCCTGAGTTAAAAAAAAAAAAAAAAATTCACAGTAATCGTATAAACAACCAAAACATGGCAGAAATTATGTTTATGTTTAATACTGATTAAATCTAATATTATAGTTCGTATTTGGCACTGTAAATAAAACAACGTTTATGACATTGAAAAATAACATAAAACACATCCCACCTTTGCCGCTGCGTGTATCCATCTCTGGAGCTGCTCAGAGGAAGCGGTGTTAGTTGAAGCTGTGCCGTTAGACACCACGGATCCCAGGCTGCTGGACGGACGACTCGCGCTGACGATCAGCTGACCCTTCCTGGAGAAACTGAACTCTGTGCATGTGTCCGGAGGCAAGATGTTTAACTACAGAGGAGAGAGGACAGAGCCAATTCTAAAGCTATACTGAAAATAAAATGTACTAATAATAGTCATTATTGCTACTACAACTAAGTGTGATTAATAATAATAATAACTAGATGGATGTGTTAGACAAAATGCTTAAATGTTTCCTATCATTGTTTGGACAAACATAAATTGCGCCTATTTATGAATTAGTTTTAAATATAATAACACTACACATATAATAAAAACAATAATGCCTGCTTAGAAATAAGTTATAAAACATTTAATAATAATAATTTAATGCATGAGTTGGGTAAAAATGTTTCAAATCTGTTTAGATAAATATAATTACAAAATTAAAATACAACGTTGTTAAATAAATCTTATGTTATTATTATTAATATTAATATTATAATAATAACATAATCGGAAATGATTATTATACCAATAAAAACAAAAAAACAATTATAAATTATAACAATTATAAATTGTCTTTGAAATACATTTTCATAATATTAACAAATATTACTACTACTACTGTTGTTATTATCACTACTGCTACTATTACTAATGCTATCATCATCATCAATAATAACAACAACTTAATGCATGTGTCGGATACTTAAATCAACTTCAAATTTGTCATTTATAAAAATGTTTTAACAAAATGCCAATGTTACAAATAATTATATTAATATTAGTATGTTTAATAAATATTATACCAATAACAACAAAAACAACACCATTAATAATGCCTAGTAATTTTGTTTCATACATTTTATTATTATTAATAATAATAATTAGTAGTAGTAGTAATAATTTAATGCATGAGTTGGATGCTTAAATGTTTTAAATGTTATTTACACGAATATAAATGTTTAAATTCTATCAAATTATAATTAATTACAAATTGGTTATAAATTACTACAACTTTATATATAAATGTATAATATAATTAATTACAAAATAAGTATTATTTTTACTATTGTTATAACAATAACACAAACAACAACAATAGACAGACACACAAATAAAGCCACTGAATCAAGCTAAATTATTGTATACAAATTTCATATCAACCATTAAATCATACAGCTTGTCTGAATAATTTGGGACAAACCATGTGCTGTAAATCTAAAAGATAAAACAGCCCACAGAGGAACAGTCATGTCCTACAGGCAGAGGAAAGGAAGGAAAAAAATCAATACATTCCTCTGCAGTATTCGCTAGTCCCAACAGGTAATGTATTAATGACCTTTAGACTCTTACTGTGGGAACTTATCAGTCTTATGCTTATTTAGTCCGGGCTGACAGAGCAGGTTCCAGCCTATTTCATCGATACATCTCCGACAAGGCAGTTACTCAAACTCAGACAGTAGATATTAAGGCTTGATAGAAACTCCGGCTGTTGCCCGCCTCGACATTCTTGATGGGTTTTTCACCTGACGCATTCATAGGCACACGTCTGACCTTCCCAGCACTTAGAATATGAAGGCGAGCTTCCGTTATTGCCATTATCTTAATTTGGTGTGCGGATTGTTTATTGTAAAGAGGTTTCTTGTGTCAATAAAAACTCAGACTGAATACAAATAGGGACGAGGGACATTCAGCATCACGAGTGTGTGGATGAGAAATAAATACACACCAGTCTCCATACTGGGACGGGATGCAAAGTTATGTTATTGGAGTTTAAATAAATGACATGATTTCTATGCTGATCTGGTATTATGAATGCACATTAACAATCCGCTTTATCTGACCTTGGAGACTCTTTAAGGTTTTAATGTACTAGAACAAAAATGAAAAAATTTCACTTTCAGCAAAGACATTTACTAAAACTCTACCATTATATGATCAAGTAAATTCAAAAAGCTAACAGTGCAAAAAAACAACAACACAAAACAAAAACTAGAAATCAAGTATTTCAAATGCAACTATCACTTTCAGTCTTCAGAAAAAATCTCATATTTGTATTTGTATAGGAATTAATGTAATATCTATATGTAGGTATTAAAGGAAAGTGCCACTTTTTTAAAAATAGGCTCATTATCCAACTCAGAGTTAAACAGTTTTACTGTTGTTGAATCCAATCAGAAGTAAATATACAGTCATGGTCAAAAATATTGGCACCCTTGGAAAATATCCTGCTTTGTGACCCATTTTTGTGTTGTTTTTGAGGTTTGTGTTTGAATTATTATAAGGTTGGAAGATCCAAACATGACCCATTATAAGATTTCTAACGGAGTCAGCCACTATTTTATATAATCCATGAAGCCATGTGTCTAAATTAGATGCCCTAGTAGGCTCACGTGGAAACACAACTGGAACCGCTCTTGACATTTCGTAGAACCGTTCGGCCCAACAGTGGAAAAGTGGCTCCTGTGTTCACCAAACCCATCTTGAGTGTTTGCTGCTAAAAAAACTCATTTTTTGAGTTTCATCTGATCATAGAAGCCAGTCTCATTTGTAGTTCCTGTCCTGTCTGACAACTGAACATGCTGGAGATTGTTTTAGGATGAGTGAGGATTTTTAATTTTTCTTAAACCCTACCAAACAACATGTGTTGATGTTGAAGCTTTTTGACTAATTTTATGACCCTGAGACTCAACTATTTTCTGCAATTCTACAGCTGTGATCCTTGAAGAGTCTTTAGCTACTCAAACTCTACTCCTCGCCGTGTATTAGGATGATAGAGACCCACGTCCTCTTCCAGGCTGTTTCGTAACCTTTTATGTCAATTCGAAACTTTCCCTGATGGTGGAAATGGGAACTTTCACTGCACCAGCTCATTTCTTAAAGCAACTTTTCTTGCTGCACATCAGAAATATATTCTTTGGTTTTTCTTTATTTGTGCTTCAGGAAGCCATGGCTGAATAATTTCATTTTCATAATGACCCTAGAGTGCTGAAAATTGTAAATTTTAATATACTTATATTTTATTCCTAAGAATTTCTAGGGGAGCTAATAATTGTAAATAGTGTTTAACATGTATTTAAGAAAAACATTTATTTCATAATTATATTTCCCCTCATCTTAAATTCTTATTGTCCAGTAAAAGGTTAGATTTTTGTGATTTTTTTTTTAATAAAAGATCAAAAGGATTAACAATGCAGTTTAATTTTCACAGACTTCTTTGTTCATATTTACCATATATATATATATATATATATATATATATGGTAAATATTAACAAAGAAGTCTTATATATATATATATA
>JAUMHR010000035.1:1059811-1082688 GCA_032361145.1 Enteromius fasciolatus
CTTGGGAGTGTTCATTTAACACCGGGGATAGATCGTTGGGAAAACATAAAAATTTGAATGCAATGTGTTGCCTTGAATTTTTCAATATTGGCAATGATTTTTTTTTACAGTGTAGTAACACAAATATGAGAAATAATAATAATAATAAATATAAATATAATTTGGACATCTTTATGAGCGCCATTGATTAATTTACTCAACCGATTCATACAAAAGCAATGAACGAAACACCATTACATTTTTGATTGGAGATACAGACATTATGACATTATCTCTAAATGGAATTTGTTAAGCATTATATATTATATTAGTTTGTAAATTAAGATTATTATTAAAAAAATGGAAAAGGTCAGTGAGTGTAGCGAGGTCAATTATGATAAAAAAATGGAAAAATTAAAAAGATATTCTTAATGAAACAAAGTAAAGATAGAGTTAAGAACTGTGTTATTTTTAATATTATTTTTTAAAATGAATTAAATTAGATTTTTTGAATTTATTACTAAATATATACTATTTATTTATTTGTTCATTTTTTTTTTTTAAATACATAAAATAACATTTAATTAATTTTAATAATTTTGTGTTATTGCTTTTGTATGAATCGGTTGAGTGAATGAATCAATGACTCACTCATAAAGATGTCCAAATGGTTTCTTTGTTGAATTAATCAGTGTATTTGAGCAAATTGATTTATGAATCACCTGATTGGTCACTCATTACACAGCCACAGACTACGTTTACATAAACATTAGTAATCTATTTATTTACTTTATTCTAAATAAGACAATATTATGATTGAGGCGTTTACATGAGTTGCTTTCAAGTTCCCATTTCAGACATTGTACACATAATAGCACAAAGTCGTCCAATGCCCCCCTCCAGAATGTCACGTGTACAATATCTCATGTAATATGTATTCCAAAATAGAATTATTCTTTGTTATGATGTCATATAGTTTTGGGCATTTAATTTTTTAAATTACATTTTTTAACAGACGGCGGCGTTGTTGAAGCCATGCTCTTTTTGCTTCCCGTCAATTGACCACTGCCGTGTGTGTATCCTGATTAAGGTGGTGTATGTACACCCTAATCTTGCGACTAAAATAGGAATACTCCAGGGACCTCATTTATAAAATGTTGTGCAGAAACTATTCAGACCCTGACGTGAGGCTAAAGAGCGTTTTAAATTATGAGTGTGGATTTAAGCGTACGCACACTCTAAAGCCTCGTGCAGACGATCAGCCCAGATGCATATCTGAATGGAATCAGATTCACGGACGGCAACCGTTCATATCCAACTTGTGTGTCCCATAGCCGTTGAGAATCAGAGTTGCGGCGCGCTTAACACAACAGTCTGAATAATGTGTGGAAAACGTATCACTACTGTAAGGAGAAAGAGAAGCTCTGGAAGGAAATCACCTCAGCTAATGTAAACATCACTGAAATATCAATGACGATCTGCTGCGTGAGATCACGTGAAGCTCTCCCTCTGGCGTGATAATCTTAATAATATCTTGTAGTGTGCGAAGCGCCATGATGTTCAAATCTTGTAGTGTGTGCATGTTTAAGATTTAAGCGAAGATAATCTGCGAAGATTTACCTTATGTGTATTCAATTCTGTACCTGTGAAACTGCGCTGGAACGGCAGTCAAACCAGTGACTTCCCACCCGTGAACTCGTACTAGATCGATGTACTCCCAGTTCCGTGCTCTGACGTCACATAGCCCGAAAAACAACGATGGCAGACCCTATGGATGCAAGTGGTACACTACAATAAAAGGTATATCAGCTTCTCTTGCCTTATGCGCTGCTTTTTCTCCTCAATTTCCCGCAAATGAGCAAGGAAAGCACCTTTGAACTGGAACGCTACAAAGTCGTGAGTTGTGGTTTAAAGACAAGTCGTGACTTACGGAACAAAATTTTGTTCTCTATATAAACTTACTGTCATTCCTCACCGAGCACTTTTTGAATGAACTATGACTCGCAGCTACTTGTTTTGTTTCTTAAAGTTCAGTGTTTTGAATGAATCATGTGAACAAATGATTCCTTGATTCGCTTATGATGCGTTTCCACTACAGCATTAAATCTGTGCTCAGTGTGCTCAAATTTTAGGGCACAGCACGCTTCTAAAACCATGTTTATACCCATTTTTTTCTCTTCTTTAAACAGCGAATGATTGTCACAGGTTTTTTTTGCTCAGTATTTTCATTAAGTTGAGAAATGCCCAACTTTTGGCCGCTCTTGGCCACTCAATGCTTTCTCCACGCCACTCTCAATCCTATAATGCACCGCGTGAGCGTTTAACTTCTACTTCCATATGAATTAACTGAAAAAACACATGCAATTTATAGTGACAGAGTTATAATTCATCACTACATTCACTATAGTAATAACACACTTTTAGTTCAGAAATAAAAACACCAACAAACAAATAAATGTCACCCATGGTTTTTTATAGTAAAAGTGTAGTAACCATGTTTTTTTGGTGCATTTATTACCACCATATAACTAAATTTTTACTATAAATACTGGTTAAACTGGTTAACCATGGTTGATTTGTCCGGCCTGTCAGTGTAATACAAGTATGCATACTAGAAAGTGATCACGTACATGTCTGTTCACCTGAGGTGTTTCTGTAGCAGTGACTTTCACGCTGAAGGCCTTGACCTCCTGACCTTTTGCCCGTCGTTGGATCAGGTGTGTGCGCGTCTTGCACGGCGAGGAAACCCGAAGCCCCGTGTTGCTTGTGCATTATTCACGGGGCCTCTTGCGGTTTCGTCTCGGGATTGTCTCTCGCGCTGTAACCCAATCCTTCGCTTGCACCATTCCCCCGAGAGAATCCAAGTTCACTGTCACACCACTTCTCAGGGAAAGTGAGCGAGAGGTAGAGGTACGGTCAGCAGCTCTGCCGGGGTGACACCATCACAAACCTGCATTGATTAAGGCGCTTGTGACCGCAAATGAAAGTCAGTTCACGTCAGGCGTGTGTCAGCAATGCTGTAAAAGAGCGGGAATTCTTGCTTTGGGTGCCATTAGATTGAATTCTTCTTACATATAGCATGTTTTCAAAATGTATGTATGCTGTAAAGTGCAGTGTTGGGTATTAGCGGCTTTTGCTAAGGATAGCATCACTGTTACTATTGCTCATTAATATTAATATTGTTGCATAACTCATTTCATACTACAAACAACTAACTAGAAATATTGGGGGTTACATTTCTAAGTGCATTACTAGACTTGCAGGTTTTTGCTTAGTGGACAGTAAAAGAAGAAGAAGAAACATGGTACCTGAGCCTTGTAGAAAGCAGAATACCACAAATCTTCTTCAATCTTCTTCATATTCAATTTAGAAATTTTAAAAACCTTATTACAACCATAATTTATAGCTATTGTCATCATTTTAAATGAACATGTCCTTTACATTTAGTGGATATTTTATCATGTCATCAGTTTTAGCCAGTTTTCTCTTAAAAGCACAGAATTTTAGTCAGTAAACATGATATTTTAGTTGACAGTGTGCAAAATATCAAAACCATATTTTATAACCCCCCCCCTTCTTTTTTAAACCATAATAATAATTATTATATATATATATATATTTTTTTTTTTTACATATTTTTACATTTCTTCCTATTTTTGTCATTAACAGTTTTAATTCAAATATTTTGATTTAGTCAAACAAATTTTCAAAATATTTAAATTGTTATTTTATTTTTTATTATTTACATACTACTATTGGCTTTAGTTTTCATTTTAGTTAAGCTTTAGTCATGTCATGTGCTTTAGTTTAATATTTCTATTTGGCTTATTTATTTATTTTAATTTTAGTAATGTTACCTCGAAGTAAACTTATTTTACTTAGCTGCTGATGCAACATTTCTATTTCTTTCTAATACTGTAATTTTTAATCAATTCATTAATTTTTTGTGATTTTATATCACCTTTATTTTAAGTATAAAAAATGTTTTGTAAAAATACAATCTTGGATTGGTTTTTTTTGTGTGAGTCAGTTTGAATTCAAATATTTTTATTTAATCAAATTAATTTTCAAAATACTTTAATGTCTTAAAATTAATTGTTATTAATATTATGAATTAGCTTTAAGTATTTTATATGATTAAATTCAGTATTTCTATTTGGCTTATTTTTTTATTTTAATTTTAGTAATGTTAATACCTTAAAGTAAACATTTTTGTAGTTAGTTAATTCATTAAATTTTTATGAGATGTAACTGACTTTATATCAGTTTTGTTTCAAGCACATTTTTTTTTTTTTTATATTTACCTTTACCTTGATGTCCCATGTTTTTATTGATGCTCTTACTATAGGATTCCACAGACGCAGATATAACAGATCTTCTCTGAGACTGCATATCAACGCTCATTATACGACACACTGGCATAATGGGGGCTTGTTTTGCACCGCTCCCATTTGAATCGCCCCTTTGTGAGAGTTCATTTGCGTTAAACGCTCTCAGAGTAAACGTTCTCATCGCATCCTGATTAAAACGTAACATTCTGTGTTACTCCGTTCTCCAAGTATCGATGAGTTCATGTGCTGCTGAGCGTGCTTTCATTCCACTTCCTCGAGCCGTAACCAGCTCTCAGAGAGCAGGCCACGGGGCACTTCAACATCAAACGAGGCATGAACACGAGACACCGGCATATGAGAGAGAACGCCGGCAGTGCGGCCCAGGCCTCCATCTGCGCTCAGACAGCTGGCATCAGCAAACTAACCACAAAGTGCCTGGATTACACACAACATCTCTTAAAGCCTCCCAACACACTGCACACTTTGTACTCATCAAACCATCCACATCAGTAAGTCATTCTGGACGCCTCGTATAAAGAGAAGCGAGGCGCTTTCGACGGCGATGGGTTGGAACCTGCTAAGGAACGAAGCCAGACACGGAGGTGTACAGCATTAGCGTCTTTTATTTCGGTTTCTTTTTTTTTCTCTCATTTCTCTTTGCATAGGAAATGCACATCTTGCTTTTAGTAATTGAGTCAATGGAGGTGGACACTAATGGCTCCAAGAGAAAGGGGCAATGTCACTACACACAGGGGGGAAAAAAAATAAAAAAACAAGGAAAAGAGTTCAGAGTAAGAACCGAAAAGCAAACAAAGTCATTCACAGCTCAAATACAGAAGCTCCGTGAAACTAGTTATGGAGCTGGTACCAATACAACGTGAAGTTTACTTCAGGAAATGTATTAGAGGCACAAGGTTTTATTGTTATTTTTTTATTTTTTTTATTTTTTAGATTGTATCTAAAACGCTTGTATATGGTGATGTGAGGTGGAGCTTTATGAGATACCAACACACTCTCGTGGCAAGTTGTAACTATTTTACGCTTCGGTAATTTCGATTTTTGCACCACCTTGCTCAGCTGAAGTCTTGCGTACTTTTTCATGAAATCACCGTTTGTAAAATAGTTACGTTTTTTTTCCACAATACGGTGTTGGATATACAAAGTATGACGATGGAGATGATTTGGAGAGTGGTGGAGCTGGTCGAAGGGGTCTTATAAAACCACGCAAGGGATTCGTGTGTAATCTGTCACGTTAACCACCGCGATTGTCTTCTTTACGATTAGGGCCGCAGTACTGGTTAATTTTCAACAGAAGGGGTCTAGCAGAACTGCTGTCGAACGTCCTCAGACTATACGCACAAGCACATCCCTTTCCAAAAAATGTGGCACAACATGTCCTTAAGATATTTAATAATCAGTATAAACAAAGAGGAAACGCTTTAATCGTAACCGTTTGCAGTATGTTTCGGTTTATTGATAGTATTGGCTGCTAGAAACTTATTTTCTCTGGGGCTGATGGTCTTGGTATGCAAACGTCTTTCGAGTCCATACTCGTTGATATTAGAATCCTACCCTTTCGTTGGCTCAAAGTCAAACAGCTTTTTTGAGGACCCCCTAAAACTCGGTTCCGTTAACGGTTCTTACATGCCGCCAAAAAACTACAATTAGGGATACGCGATAATCATCGCCGATAAATTTGCACATTTTGTCAGTAAATATCGGCAGTTTTTCCAACAAAATTTAGTATGACCTGTGTAGGCCGATTCCCAGAATATATATCGTGAATCAGTTATTTTTAACGGTGTACTCTGATTATCTCACGAACGATCCACTTCAAATGTTGACTACTATCGTTTGATTTCTAAACGAATAACTCAAACGAAGGGGATCTCTTCATTGAACCAAAACAGCGCAAATACTATGACTATGGTGTGCTGTAGTTGCCGACTGGTGGTTTCAATGACAATTTGTGGTTAAAAACAAACAATGCGCTTTATCAGTAATATTATATATAAAAAATAAAAAAAGTGACTTGAATATGCGATCACATTTTTTGTGTTTGTTTGTAGCTTAACCCAATTATTAGATTGCATTGATTTATTATGGAATTGCATTTCTTTTCCTTTTACTAAACATTCATTCCCTATAACCACTAATAGAATCGTTAAAGGAACCATTAAGGAATCAGAGTCGTTCTTTACGAATCTCATCCCCATCTAAGAGCCTTTCGTGTTTAACTTCAGATCTCCAAAGCTGTTGTAAAACTGCACCTACAGCAAGAAGACGCCAGTTTCACTGAGTATCAATTGTTGAGTGTGAGAACATGAGGAAACGCAGACCTTCATGATTGCTGTTGGAGATAATGGAGGGCTACAGCAGGACATGGAGCAGAATTTAGATGTTTTTGTAGATGCATGTAAGTTCCTTCACTATGAAATGACACTATGGTGAAACTGGTTGGGAACAAGTAAACGGAATGAAGCGTCTTGGAGGATTTTGACTGGTAGCAGAGCTGGGTTAGATCATCTAGTCATGTTTATATCAGTCGGTTATGGAGGCGCATGCAGTTTATAGAGTGTGGTTACTGAACAGCTATAATCAGAAAAGGCTAGTGGTGTCGAGAAAACAGAAACGATTACAAACTGTTAACAGGTTTGATATTCAGAGAGCGATATAATACAGTTTTTCACAGGCACTACATTTGATCTTCTTAAATACATCAGGTAAAATGCTGGTTTGCTTTTAGTTCTGTTATTCCTTTGATTTCGATACAAGTTCTTAAAAAAAGAGGAAGGCAAAGGTGCAAGTACCAGACTCTGATTAGATTAGCGTGTCGTCAGTGCATAGTTCTCATGCGGATTACGCTGCTATGCTATCAGAAAGCAGGGTCGTTTCCAGTTAGCCTCCACTTGATCAGCAAGATTTAGCACCTTGTAATGATACCATTTGGTGCAGTTAAGCCACCCGCCACTGGTGCATGATGGGGTTAAATTCATGGTATGGTGAACCTGACAGCACATTTAATCCATATGATGGGCCCCTGAACCTCAGCCCAAGCCCCGTTCTGCAAATCAACCCTCGAAAGTGAAACATGGGTGTTTAGCGTAACAAAAAAATGTGTACCTGTAGTCAAATCTGCAGTTCTTTATTTTAACGAACAGCCGCATACTTGATCCAATTATTGTGTTTTTGGCTTTTTAGACTTTAAAATGTCTCACAATTGAATAGTACCCTGATATAAGCCGTATTTCTGCCTTAAACCATCCAATGCTTTGTTCCCGCCTCAAATGTAATGTAAACGATACAAGAAGTCCCACAAAAATGCGGACATAAAAATGATAAAGGCCTGCGGCAACCTTTATTCAACCCTGTTTTAGAACTAGCATGAAACTGATGTTGTCATTAATGGAAAGTTTTAAAGGCATACTACACCCAAATATTTTAATTTGTTCCTATTTTATTAACATGTTGACGGCACCCATTGACCTCCATAGTAGAAAAAGAAATTCTATGTAAGTCAATGGGTGCCGTCAACTTTTTTGTCAAAATATCTTCGTTGGTGTTCAACAGAAGAAAGAAACTCCACAAATTTAATTTCTGAGTCTATACCTTTAAAATATCAGTAAAAGTAATGAAATCTAATATTTTATAGAATCTGTGTGAATAAAAGACAGTTTAACCTAAAGTAAACTGAAATATGACAAAATGGGATGGAAAAAATGTCAAAATGTCCTTATTTTTCAACATCATCCCTTTATTCCTTTTATTTTTGAGTAATTGTGTGTCTTTTCAGTGTTTTAAACCACCATCAAGCTATCTTCGTGTGAGTTATGTGACCTGAGGGCCTCGCTTTCACATGAAATGTAGAATTGAGTGAGGAATGGCTTTTATCGTGGCCGATCTTCCCGTCATTTAGGGTCGCTCGAATGTCTCTGTGTGTGCTGGTGGGCGGTGGAAGAAAGATGAAGAAGTTGAAAAGAAAAAAGAATCATGTTGCATATCAAGCGGTTTATTTTCCTGCATGGAATGGTGAACACAAAAAGATGCCTAGATGCATTTATAATAGGGGCATCCTTTGGCTGTCTATGTCATTGTCTTCTGCCTAAAACTAATTTTAAAATGCATAAAAACGCTCTCTTCTCATCCTCAGAATTATCTAGATTTAGCTTCATCAACACTGATGCAACAAATAACCTTCAAAACATACAGCATACTTGTAACATCCATTTACAATGGGGTTTTCACCTCGGCATCCTACACTTTTCAAGTATAGGAGTACTTCTATACCATCGAAAGAAGAAATAAGTCCTTAAATACATACAAAAAAGGAAAGCAAAAAGAAAAAAAAGAAAAACAGGAAACAGGAAGTTTTCAACTTAAATCCAGTTCCCCAGAGGACAAACAAAACCAGTTCTATTTATGTGGCCTTAATACAAACAATCAGAAAATTCACAACACTAGTTTTTCCTCATTTAATCAATGTTACAAAAGTCCTGCATTATAAAATAGGGCAGCTTTAAAATCAGTGTAATTAATAAAACTATACAATATACAAACATCAAATCTCCCATACTCCGGTGCGTCCGCCCTAACTCTCGTATCTAATCGATTCGGTTTGTTCGCTTCTCCCGCGTCTTCTCCAACGTTGTACCAAAAAACTAAATTACACACACAACACGAGAACAAAACAGACTGCCCAAACTATTGCTTGAAATTCTTTTTCTCTTTTTTTTTCTTTCTTTAAAAAGGGTGCAATTTTGTCATTATCTTACACACACAGCCAATCTCGCTGATTAGATGCCTGGCTGCTCTAAACAAGGTTTTTGTGACAAAAAAAATATCCGTGCAATCCTGTTTCCCTTCGCTCTTTTAAGCCCTGGAAGCTTTTTTTTTTTCGTTTTTTTTTTTCTTCTCAATTATCACAATTGTCATTATTTTATATTTAGTGCAGACGATTAAGAAAGTAATGCCCAACTCATTTCTAAAGGGTAGGCAAGAACAATGACAAAAAAACAAACAAAAAAAATCACGCTAAAAAAAACAAACAAAAAAACACACACAAGTGTAACTACTAAACCATCACATCATATGCCTGGGAAATTCATCCCCATAATTCGTTTTTTTTTCTTAAATGATATATGCAATAGAAAATAAACAGTTAAACAATTAATATAACATGGAACTTTGTCAAAATGTACAAAAACTGGGCATATTCTTTTGTCCTGGACGTGTTCGCTTTTGCGTGTTTGTGATGGAAAGTAAGTTTCCTTGTTTTTAAGGCTTGACTGATTGACCGAAAAAATGCGAAAACATTGATGATTGGTTGCGTAAAACCCAAGTGAGGCTGATCAATGGGCATGAAAAACTCACTGACGTTCAGCCACTTGACCTGTCAAGTGCTCACTTTGGTGGTAAAAACAAAATATATATATATATAAAAAAAGAAAAAAAATTAAAAATGACTACATGAGTGCAAGCAAGTATTGCATATTAATCTTTTCCTCGTTACTCATCACTGGGAACAAAAAAAAAAAAAAAAAAAAAAGGAAGACCGAATAAAAAAAAGTAGTCGTCATTTGGAAATTGCAGCAACATACATAAATATCAATACACTACTGTTAAATCAGAGAAAAAAGGGCACGATGACACAAAAACCTTCGCGTCACGCATTTTCTCGGGCGAATGATTGACTTGCGACTGATTGAAGTGTAAACGATGGGATTTTCGAAGCAACGGACGACCGTAAATGGAGATATGTAGTGAAACGGAGAGTAATACTGCGTATTATCAATTAGCACTCATTTCACTCTCTCCGAATGACCACACGTGGAAGGTGGGGTGGAAAGGTAAAAAAAAGAAAATAGTCTCCACATTGCAGCTTGTGCAATTACTCAGAACTAGACCATCGCTCAAGGCACATCGATGTGGAATTGTTCGTGCAGTTGGAAAAGGGACGATGAAGTGCGTACGTATGAAAATGATTGTTCTGACGGGAATAAAGGAGGAAGGGAGACTTTATAGAAATGACGACAAGCTAAGAAGAGTCAGAGATGTTTAGCTGGTTGATTGTGAGAACAGCAGTAAAAATACCCTTTTTTTTAAAGGACCAAACAAATACTTGATCGGCAAGTGCCCGATGTTGGGATTACAATATTTTTCACACTACTTTAACTCTACGTAATCTATGTAAAAATTTGTCACTAACACTAGAACATGCAGATTATTTTCTTTCATTTTTTTTTTTTTTTAACTTTACTGAGCTTTGATCGACGGTGGATGAGACTGTAAGTGTATATATTTATATATATATATATATATAAGTTTCGTACAGGAAACGAACAAAAATTCAAAAAACAACAAAAATTGCATGCGAGGGAAGCTGGATCTTCACATTTTTGCGCGACACTTCCGAAAGCGTCCGCGAGGAAGTTAGTATTTCGCCTCTTGCGTTGGCATCGATTTTTTTTTCGTTCATGATTTCGCAAATGGCTAGTTTTCTTGTGTTTCATGGTTAAATTAAGATATTTGCGGTAGCGTTTTGGAAGTGAACTAAATTGATTGTTTTAACGTTGATATTTCTTAAAGGGATATTTGTTCTACAATGCTAACAATCGATGAACGAACAAAAAACACATGAAAAAAAAACAACAACATAAAAATCAATTACAGCTCCCCTTATTTCTCACAAGGCTATTTGTTCTATTTTTCTCTTTACGTGTTTTTTTTTTCTTTTTTGTACCCCGATATTTTAGAGTCCTGGAGGTGTGAACGGACTAGGAAGAAAAATATATATATTTATATATATACTTTTCAACAATCGCTTCAACGATCTATCTTACAAAGATATTTAACAATCCAACATCTACCCAACAAAATTGCACTTTCCTCAATTCAGTATTCACGGTTAACCTTGTCTTGAAGTTTATGGAAGATCGAACCTTCGCTTGGCCCTTGGCGTGTGACAGACCTTCCGCTGGGGTTTAGTAGAAAGAATCGCGATGATTTTTCTTTTTTTTGTACGAAAAACACAAAATATGAACATGCCTCCAAGTGGGGAGGGAGATCTCCCGTTAGCATACCGTAAATTGACCTGATATCAAACATCACCGTTCATGACTTCTTCATCGCCTGCCCCAAAATGACACAAAAACAACTGAAAAAATGGGTTTGGTTGAGTCCTTGAAAGTTCTTGATCTGACATGGTGTTGATGGAGGGGGTGGTGATGATGGTGGAAAGGGGAGGAAATGGTCCTGGCCAGCAGACGCGAAAGAGATTTTTTATTTTTTTTTAGCTGGTGGCATATCTGACCCAGGCGAAACCTCCAACGTTCACCGATATGAAAATCGGACTTATTCGTCAAAACACTGTGAGTGACTAAAAGGCAGAGCTCCGACCTCCGGGTGGTTGTGGGTTTGCGACCCTTGGCTGTAGACTGCGTTGGAAACGCCTTCGAATTCGCTTTAGGACCACAGGCACAGAAGCGGGAAGCTCTTTGATTGCGTCATGTTACGTTTTCCTTGTCTATCTGTGAGGGTGAACTAAAAAACACAATAAAACCGAACAAAACAAAAAAACGTGCACGTTTCCGAGAAAACGAAGCTCTTTTTTTTTTCCCGAACTCCACCCTCAGAAGAGCTGGACAGCTACTATATATGAATATAGGCATGTAAACCATACATATGGAAGAATACATATGGACTATATAGATATATAGTGAGTGGGTGTAAGTGCGTTGAGTCGTATCCTCTTGTTCCAGGGCTTGGCGGGGTTCTGCTGGAGCCATGCTGTGGGTCTGTACGGTACTTGGGGCAGCAAGTGGCTTCTCTCTGTTCAGACTGGTGTACATGTTTGCGGGTCGTACTCAGGGGAGACAGAGGGGGTGGTCGTGTGACCTCGGGAGCGGCCGGTCCATGTCGGGAGTCTTTAGCCCAGGTACCACTGCAACGACACAGAGAGAGGAACACATCTGTGAGCTCTGCAGTCAGAGTTCAATCGTTTCAATGAACCTCAGCATTGTATTTTTAAAACTTAAACTTTTTTTTTTTGGCAAATTGTACATAAAACAGGGAATATAACAACATTCAAGTGTTAAGCTGGTAAACTCTTTATTAGTGCTGTCAAACGATTCATCACGAGTAACTATATATATATATATATAAACACACATACATGTATATAAAAATATAATATAAATATAAAAAATAGATTATAATATATATTTTATATGTTTATATATTTAAAATATAAATTATGAATATAAATATAGACATGTAAATACATGTAAATATTTTCCATATATACTGTATGTGTGTATTTATATATACATAATAAACACAGAACACACACTTATTTTGGATGCAATGAATCGTGATTTATCCTTTGACAGCGCATATACTGTATATATGTATATAATTTCTGTAAAACTAACTTTCCACAAAGATATTGCACAGCACAGTTGATTTCAATATCAATAATCATAAGTGTTTCATGAATATTACAGTAAACTGGCATATTAGAGTGATTTCTGAAGGATCATGTGACACTGAAGACTGACGTAATGATGCTGAAAATTCAGCTTTGCATCACAGAATTAAATTACATTTTAAAATAGATTTTAGATAAAGCAGTTATTTAACACTTTAATATTTCACAATTTTACAGTAAATTTTGATCAAGTTAACGCATTATGCCTCGGTGGGCATAAGAGACTTTTTTCAAAAACATAAATAACCGGCCTCAGTCTTTTGAACGGTCGTCTTTTATTATTTAATTATATTATATTAAATTATATTATTTTTTCAAAGTTCTATATGAAAATAAGTGCTATCGATGCAATTAATCGCATCCAAAATAAACATCATGTTTTTGTTTACATCATGTGTGTGTGTGTGTGTGTGTATTAAAACACACATACTAAAACATTGTTTAAAAATGCTGCTTGATAATATGTAAATTAATAGTTTCACCTCAATAAGTTTCTGACGTTATTATGAATGATTCATCAGTGCTTATTTTAAATGTTAATTATAAATAAATGGTTTATATTTTTAACCTCTCCTGACGTATAAAGAACGCTCTCATGATTCAATCAATTCTCAAAGGATAAAACCAGGACTTGTCCTTTGTTTCTTTTCTGGCTGAACACTTTTTAACTACCCTGCAATGCAAATAAACCACACATATAATAGTTGTGACCCCCAATCCTTTTGTTTTTAGCTTCTTTGCAAGGTCTGATTCTAACCCTCAGAACTCTCATTCCTATAGTATCAGTGTTATAATGGCAAACAGAAAAGCTTGTTGTTTTTTTTAAGGGGTCACTTTTGTCTCAGCGTGGTGAGGTCTTAAGACGGTGCTTGACTCTGTGAGGGCTCAGCTCTTCCTGTTCCTGTCCATCTGTTCCCTCTCTGAATGCCTCTGCAGCGTCTGTGGACTGGAGTGGTGAGGTTAGCGCTCTGCACCCTGTAATCCTTCAGTGGAATGGGCTTATTGATTGCTGTGCTCCATTGTTCACGTTTCCAGCAAGTGAGCAAGTGTCGTTCGGTCCTCGCCCACTTTTTCCCTCCCCTTTCCAGCTTCCCTCCTCCCACCAAGTTCAAGTTCATCCTGGTGTTACATCATGTCTGGTTGCCAGGGACAACCAGACAGCCGTATACGTGACTATCATAAGCGAGGCCCTTATCCCTCTTTCTTTCTGTCCCTCTCTGATCCCTCTTTCTTTACTCCTTTTCTCACTATTCTCTTTGGGTCCGAGCGTCCCGTCCCATCCAGCCCTCGCTGCAAATACACAAGCTATTGATTCAGTGTGTTCAGTGATCCGCTCGCTCCTCCCATCGCTCGGCTCATCGCTCGCGCATGCTGTCCACCAATCAGCAGCCGCCATTAATTAAACCCACAGAGTTTTCAGCCAATCAGAACAAAGCGCTTACGGACTGCCTTCTAATAACAACACAAGACTGCACACCACACAGTCACGGTTTCTTGTTTTCTATCATCATTGCACACTTTATGTAAGTTTCTATAGCCAAACTTTGGTTCAATTATGATCATTTTTGCATTAAATTAAGCCTTTTTAATAATGCATTATATGTACACTATATATGTTCTATTTTTTACATTTCTGTAATATAATTTTACGTAATATATATATATAAATAATCACAATATACAGATATAAATGCAAAATTTTTACTATTTTTACTATTATTACTATACTATTATATTACTAATTATTTACATATTACATATTTACTTATTTTAAATTGTATTTTTTATTTTTTTTAAAAACATTTTTAATAATGTGTAAATATTAAAAAAAATTATAAGTATGCTAAATATTTACATATTTTAAATAATAGTAATAAATCATAATATTAACATGCTTTTTTGTTTTTTGCATTTTATTATTTTTTATAATGTCATATAAAGGTATGTGTATATAATATACATGTACTGTAAATACAGAATTATATATATATGGCTTTATATGTATATATATATATTACAAAATCTACATTATTTTAAATAATTCTATACATATATTTTAATAATATTTCTTATATATATATATATATACACAGAACATAATGTGCAATATTAATGAACCCATTAATAGTTTATTATCCCATCTAGTCTTCCTATAGTGCTCCAGCAGGTTAATCAGGTAGATGATCTTATGTAGTTAAGAGGAATAAAATGATATGCGAGAAAGAGTGGCTTCACTTGGGCTGGAAATGTCCCAGACATCGGCGTGCACGGCTCTAGCGTACGGCTCGTTTAAATTCTATTGCTCACCGCAAGCGCAGCGGAGAAACTGGAAGGTTAGTTTTTAATCAATAGAAGTTGCTGACTCTGGACTTCTGCGCTCCGGTGCAGTGCAGCTTCCTTGTGTCTTTGTCTATCGGCTCGACCGCTCTCAAACTTTTCCTCCCCTCCCCCCCGCTCTCTCTCCCTCTCCTGTCCTGAGAAGACTTCTGGAGCGTGTTGGGTTCTCTGCGATACTCCCGTAACTCTGTGGACAGTGGGCTTATGTTACAGCACAGAGGCTGTGCTGACAGCTGTGATTTAGTCTGCAGATACGCAGAGGAGACCCAGACAGACAGACAGACAATAAAACGTGTGAAATTACAACCTGTTATTCTTACAGAACCAGAACAAACGCAGCTACATCAAGAGAAAACTTGTGTACAAAAAAAACAATACATTTAATAACAATTAGCCTACAAGCATAATTTTATCTCAAAATCCTGAATAATTTATGTAAACATAATATTAGAATAAAATTGTATTTTATTAATAAATCTTATTATTAAAACGATATTAATAAGAATTTACCTGTAAAACCGTAAACATTGAAATAAATCAATAAAATGCACTTTGAATAATAATAATAATAGTAATAATAATTAATTATATTTATATAAAAAATACAATTTATTTTTATTATTATTATTTATTTGTTATGAACAATATAAATAATTTGCTAGTAAAATCCATAAATATATTTAAGTAAATCAATAAAATGCCATTTAAATATATATTATTATTTTTGATGTATTAGTAAAATCATTCAATAATTGTGAATGATTTATGCAAAAATATTACAATATCGAACTATTTTAAGTATACTATTTTAAGTATAAAATAACTCATTTAATTTTCCTAAATATGCTGTGGTGACACAACATCAGTACAAAAAAGAAGTAATAATGGATAAAAAGAAGTGCAAAACATGGTTATCACACAAACTGTGCGGGATGATCTATGATTTCTGTTCAAATCCCTAACCCTAAGTATTATCAATAATAATGATTGCACTAATGAATCTTTTCATTGGCTCTCAGCTCAAAAGAAGTCCTTAAAAGTCCTTTGCGGTGAAGAGGAAGGCCATGCCAGAGGAATTAAAGAGCTTTCACACACATCCGGATCAGTTTTATAGACTCTCAACTAATGGATGATGTTAAGATTTAATTAGGTGTGGCAGAACCTAGAACGGTGTAAAAATGTACCAGGAATAAAACATCAAGTGTAAAAGGATCCCTTCCTAACAAGAACAGATGCATTGTGGGATAGTTCATCTGGAAGAGCGAAAACCAACGACAATCCCTGGCTCAGCCTCTTTCTGTCAGGAGACCGGACCAGGAAGAGAGTGAGATCGGGAAGATTCAGCTGAAAAAAACAAGGAAGTCCTCACGTGATCGCTGAGTAACTTCGTACAAAACTACGACACCTCGGCCTGTTCAAACAACCATACAAACATGGCATCTTAATGGACCGTTACTTTTTCCTAAAGGTTCTGTTTGGACGGAGCGTCAAGCCACCCACACAGAGTCAACACACTCGGTCGTTTGTGTTCGCTTCGGCGGGAAGGATGTGTACGGGATTAAGTCATTTCCATGCAGCTACGATGACGTTGTGGCCTGTGGTTAGCATTAGCCATGTGAAGTCACAGAGGGCTGCTGTAGAATTCGGAGATGTTCATTTCCCCAAAGAGTTGCACTTTTGAACCGACTTTTTTAATGATTCATTTGATAGTTTGTGATTCACTTGGCTGTAGGGGAGAACCACACTTTCACACACAAGAGCCAAAACCACTGTGAATCAATTCAGTTCAATTCTGCCAGAGATGCAAGGATGTAAAAGGTCAAATTTAACTAAAACTAAAAATAGCAAAAAAAATATACATTAAGTACCATGAATATATATAAATTAAGAAACAGTTATATGCAAATTTTTACACAATATATAATTATAATAGTATTTTTTTTACTTTATATATTTTTATACTTTATGTTGCAGATTTTTTTTGCATTATCTATATTTGAAATATATTTATAATGTTATTTGTAATACACACACACACACACACACACACATATATATATTAGTGCTGTCAAATGATTAATCACATACAAAAAGTTTTTGTTTACATAATATATTTATTTACTGTGTATATTTATTATGTATATCTAAATACAGTTTATATTACATATATATTTAGAGAAAATATTTACATATATATGCATTTATATTTTTATTTTCTTATATTTTATATAATACATAAATATATTAAATAATTAAACATAATATATTTCAGTTAAATATATACATGCATGTGTTCATATTTATATATACATACATACTATATATATATATATATATATATATATATACACTTAATAAATAAACACTGTACAAACGCATTAATTATATAAAGATTTTTTTTTACTTTGTGATGTGATTAATCATTTGACAGCATTAATATATAACTGTATATTGTAAATAAAAATAATGTTAAATTATTTTTAGTAAATTATAAGTAAATTACGATATGAATATAGTGTTTTGTATTTACTATATGTAATTTTTAAAACATTTATATTCATAATTTGATACAAATAAAATTTTTGTATTTATTATATTTGTTTTTCTAAATATATAGTATTTATTTATATATTGCTTTAATATTATATTATAATTGCACATTTAATTGGTTTACACACCCATAATAAAATATTACACATTAAACATGCACTTAAAACTGTTTCTGTGTAAAAAAAATAAAATATATATATTTAAAATATAAAAAACTGTTTAAATTAATAATGAATATTATTCATATAAATATAGAACTGCAAATTATTGTGTATGAAATCGCTTGCCTAGTTTTACTATACACAAAATTATATATACACATAGACACCTATAAATTAAAATAATAGATAATAATAATAGATAAACAGACAGAGATATAGATAGATAGATAGATAGAGCTCTCTGTGTGAGTGGGCTGGGTTTTAAAGGATGTACGTCAGCGGTTGTAATTGACGGATAGATAGCTGTAGTCTACCCATCAATAGCCTTAGTGTCCTGTTTGAAAGCCTTCAAGGTGAAAGCTGTATTAATGTAGTGAAAGGAGAGGGGCGGAGGGGAGGAACCTCATGCAAATAACACACACCAAACACACAGTGCAGCACATCTGCTAGAGCGATACAAGGTAAGAGACTTCAGAGGGAGGAAAAGGAAGGAGAAAGGAAATGAAATGCAACGGTAACGGTTAATAGACAGAAACAGACTGAAACCCAGTTAAAGGGATAGCTCACCCTAAAATAAAACATGCTGGTTTATTCACCCACATGTCTTTCTGAATCCGTATATATACACATTATAGTTGGTGGAACGCAAAAGAAAATTTCGAACACTAGAAAGAACAATGAATGGGGACTGAAGCGTCACGCTTCAAAAAGCACCATAAAAGAATCATGAAAGTGATTCATTTGACTACATTTCAAGTCTCACGCTGACATTATGTGAGAAACCGAGTGAAATTCATTCATTAGAGGAGTACGAATGAATCAGATCTTGTCAGTAAATGGGTTGATTCGGTTCACAAAACTAGTCTGAATGATCTATGGAGATTTGCGAACAAACAATTCTTATGAATCAGACCTTTTTTTAGTGAATCCATTAATTCAGTTCATAAAAAAATTCGGAATGATTTATAAACAAGTCACTGTTTTGATCTTTTCAGTGAATCAACTAATGCAGTTCAAAATTAGCTTACTGTATATAAAACAATCAGTTCACAAAATCTGTCTGAAAGATTTGTGAACAACTCATTTGTATTCATGAGATCTTTTCAGTGAATCAATAGGGGGAGTTCAAAATGATTTGTGAACATCAGTCTTTGAATTGAATCTGTTGTTTCGATTTATCAAACTAGTTTGATGTGTTATCAGATCATTAGTTTGAATTGGATATTTTAACTAAATCAGTTGAATTATGTAAGTTAGAAATATTTGTGAACAACTGATTCTTTGAACTGGATCATTTCAGGGAATCAGTTCATTAATTTTTAAAAGTAGGCTGAACGATTTGTTTCGCAGATCATTTGTTTGAACTTGATCTCTTTATTGAATCAGTTTACACCTATATATAGGGGAGGATAATAATATTTCAACTGAATATTTAATTTGAAGAATAAAAAATGGACTGAATGAAAAACCAACTGCTTTTTTATTGAATCAGTTGATTCAGTTACATAAACCATTGAATAATTCACTTAACTAAACTAGTCAATGATTCATTCTTGAACAAAACTACCTAGCTCACTCAAGTGGAAGATTATCATCGGATAACAACCTGATTCTTCACACAGAAGTATTGCAAAACTTTCAAACCTCAATCAGCCGATTCTTCAAAATTTCCCTTTTAAATCACACAGGTTTGATTTAACACCGGTGTGCCACAGTTCTTCCCTTTAAAAGCAAGCGGGAGTAAAACAATCACATAGAGGAATGAGAGCGACGAGAAAGTCAGGTGGTAGATAAAAGAAGAGCGATCAGAAAGCGACAGAAGCGGGGGGCTGGGAATCTTGGTCTGGTCCTTTAACTGGCTGTCAATGGCAGGAGTAATCTCATCAGGACGGAGGAGTGCTGAGTCAGCAGCCGCGCTAAAGTGCCTGAGGATGAGTGTCATCTCAGAGGAATTCAGCCTCATGTAATGCAAACCAGCCCGGGCCTGGAGAGCAGTGCTTATAAAAGCCATCTCAAACCCAAACCGCCCAGCCACGTATTACAGATCCCTGTGGGACCCCGCAGACATTTACTACATTATTTATTTACATTTCGCCATCAGACGCTATGGGGGGAAAAAAGAAAGCGGAGCGCGGCGGTCCATTAGACGACCCCAAACAAACAGCTCACACCTGAGGGGGATATAAACATATTCATGTTGTTTATTATTAGAGCGCCGTTGTTCGCAGGTGCGCGGGAAACGCTCGCTCTTCAGATTTGTGGAAGCGTGTATGTGCTCCGACAGAAACGGCAGCCTGTGATTTTCTGGGGTGTGACACGGAGCATAGAGCTGAAATCAATCTTGGGTAATTAATTTGTGTGTCCGGCAGTCTGGCACGCTGCCCTCTTCTGGCTTCGTGAGGAAACGCACGCCGGGACGGAAATGTGTTTTAACAACACTATTAAGGATGCATCGTCTTCCCCGCAGGCTTTTGAGGTTTCTTTGTCTCTGGAATGAGCATTTATTATGAATTCGAGTAATAATCGTTAGCCGTGTTTTGTGGGGACGTCTCCGCAGATGCTTAACTACGGCAAATTGACGTGGAGGACAAGAGTCAATTACTGATGTTATCTCTCCCGCATGCTAACGTTTATAGGAAGCGAATAAAAGCCAAGGGTGCCGGCGTTCTCATCTCGGCCTCTATGGGGCCGATTTACTGCGTGTGTGTGTGTGTGTGTGTGTGTGTGTGCGCGTCACACTGCGGTGTCTATCTGCTCTTCCCATCACACTCAGTTCCTCCCAGAGCGTTCTGATTAAAAACGCTGTTTATGAATCATTGCTTTATCTGCACCGCTTTGGGACTGGGGTCAGGCTACAGCCCTGTATGCTGTGCAGTTAAACGCAGATTATGACCCTGTGTATGTTTGTATTTTTCTGTTTTATTGATCAGAGTTGATTGAATACTGTTTTTGTCACGCAAGCAAGCAGATCAGGGTTCAAATATGTATTCCTAAAATTTTGATTTTAATATATAATATATATTTTTTGTAGTTTTTGGATAGATAGATAATTTCAAATATATTTTTTAAATATTATTAATATTTTTTCAATACATGTAATTGTTTTTTTCATTAAATGCTTTGATATGAACCTTATATATTTATATTATAAAACGATATAATACAAATAAAGAACACCTATCAAGTCACACGGATACACGTGCACATATGTATATGTAGAATTACTAGAATTATTATTACTAATTATATACAGTAATCAACATTTGAAGTGGATCAAACCTTTCATCAAAGTTGTCCTAAAACCTAAAAACAAAAATTTTTTCTTGATCTTTTCGAACATACATAATATACAATGTCAATTAATAATGCATATATATAATTTGTACTTAATTATAAATTATATATAATGTGTAAGAACTCACATGCATAAAATGTATATTATGTATAAAATAAAAATAAAATATTATATATCTCTCTATCCACAGATTTATTAATAAATGTTATTTTATATTATATTTATATTAAATATATAATAAAAACTGTATTTTAAACTATTTTATGCACAAGGAAAATATAAGTAATTCTTTGATCATTGCTAAGCTTATATTTTTCTATAATAATAAAAAATTATGAAAAAATAAATTCAGTTGGGAAAATTAAATTAGTGGGGGGAAAAAATTAATTTTATATATATATATATATATACATACATACATACATACAGACACACACACATACAATTATTATTTATTATATTTTTAAGTTGCCTTCTAAATCATTTACAAAAAAAAAGGCCCCTCTGTTTGTACAGGCATGACGCGTCTGGTCCCAACCTCGCGTCCGTATATCTCTGCATGTGGTGCTAACCTCTCCATCTGAGAGGGCGAGCGCCAACAGCTCCCATGGCAGCAAACCCCTGAGGGCGCTGCCACCCTCCCACCACCCTTCTCTTTCATCCCCGTCGCCTCCTCCCATGGCAGACCCCTCCATCATACTGTCCCGTCTCTCGCTCTCTGCCTGGTTACCATGGCCGGGCCGCTAGGAATGTTTACAGTTAGGGTCACATCATTCTCGTCTGCCTGTCACTTTCGCTCTCTTTTGTACCCCACCCCCCAAAACACGCCGGCCACCGCGGGTAACTTTTGTCCTGCCCGCCCCGGGGTGGTCTGCACCAGCTTATGAGGCCAATGAAATGGTGCGACCGAACCCTGCCGTGGGGTCACAGGCTCGTCAATATGGCCAGTCTGAGACTCATACAGTGCTTTAATATAAACTCACAGTCCAATCACTGTCTGGCTAGACAGAGCCTGAAAGAGTTCACTGACACAGTGGGTGACGGGAGATGTCTCTCGCAGCTGATCTACAGAGCAACAAAAAATAGCTGGCAAAAATCCTCATTGTTAGTTAAAAACTTAAGATATGGCCTTCAGATGTTTAGTAAAATGATTACGTTACTGTATAACGAATTAAAATAAGTACTGTGCAGAGCAAAACAAGCACAAAACAGGTGTTTTTTTGCACCTGCTTGCAACAGTTAAGGTGTTCAAAGGCTGATTATTTGTTTGAGAACATTGTTTTAGGATGTGGCTTGAACATCAAATAAAAGAAGAAACAAACAGAACATAAGAGAACTGAAACAAGACACTGTTGGAGCGAGTTACAAACAAAAATATTATGACAAGAAAACAAAAAATATTTTTGGTACACTAAAACAACATCAAAAATAAACTGCAAATAAACTGCCTTAAAGCATAAAACGAACACACACAATTTAGATTTTTTTTATACTTATTAAATTACTTTTTTTAATATAAATGTACATTATGTAATAAATCATAAATATTTTACTAAATATTTTTTAATATTGATCATTTAATATATTTAACTTTAATAAAGTACAACTATTCATAAACATAAAATAAAAACAATATTTAAAAAAATTAAAATTAAATTATTAAACTATTACGACTATTAAAAAAATTTAATATATATATATATATATATATATATATATATATGAAATTGTACATTTAA
>JAUMHR010000035.1:1145226-1155914 GCA_032361145.1 Enteromius fasciolatus
TATAATATTAAATTAATTTTCCAATAGTTATTTTAACAAAAAAAGGAACAGAGGAACTATGTATAATTTCTACTTTGTTTGCTAAAGACTTAAACATGAAACGCTGTTATTATTATTATTATTATTATAAAAATTGTGTATTTTGTATTTTTTTTGTCTAAATATTAGGCAAGTGTAAGCATTATTGCCTGTTTATTTTTACACATGGATATCCTTTTATGATTTTATGTATGTTTATGGGTATTATAAAAATTGCATATTGACATATTTCAATCAGATCTGGAACTTAATAATTCCAGTGGTGTTACACTGATCCGATTAGGCTGTTTCTGTCAAATTAACAACTAATTTTCACTTTTTATTATTATTATTGTTTTAACAACCACAAAAACAACCACAATACGTTTGTTTTAGACATTAGACAAATATATAAGACACAAATTAACAAATAATTTTCATTATATTATTATTATTATTATTATTATTATTATTAACAGCAACTATATTCATCTTTTATTTTTCTTTATCACTTAGACTGGTACACGTTAACAAATGTAATCGACACAAATAATCTTTGTTAATCATTATTATTATTAATAGCAACAGTAACCCTTTATCTGCTATGTTTGGTAAAAAATTAGACAGATATAATATTTTACACATACAAATAACAAATATTTTCTTTTTATAAATTGTTGTTATTATTAACAACAACAACAACAACAACGGAACAACATTTTAGGTTTGTTTAAATATTAGACATATGTCCAGAAGAAGCAGAATACTGCAATATCTATCTGAAATATCACACATGTATGTCCTTTATGTAATTATGTGTTTATGTGCTTTTGCAGAAATTAGCAGTTACCGTATAGGCATATTTGCGTCCCACAAAATGACTTCTTTAGATGTTGGTCTTATCCGGTTGATTCCATCTTATTAAGAGGTAGTTTTGTCTTGTACCATGTATTATCAATATGATTACATTTTTTCATTTACCTAACAAAAATATATGTTTTTAGTGCATGTTGCACTATTTGTGTACTTGCGTTACCCTCGACTTCTTTGTTGTTTTATAATATTCTAATGCATTTGCCACATCCTGTCCTGCTTAGCAGCACTCTTCCCATCTGGATTGTTCTGTTATGATTACATAATTATGGGATTGCAGTAAGATCGTGACACTGTGGTGAATACGAGGCTGATTCAGCCGTGATGCTGTCTGATCTGTATGTATATTATGATTTTTGGACACTCTCTTGCTCACTGAAGTCTCAGCGGTGCTTAGTATCTGCCAGCGTAGCATAATTTGCATGTAAATGTATTCAGATAAAGGCAAGCAGGGAGACCACCAGCTTTGCTGGATCTTGTGTACCAGAATACAGGTGTCTGTAAAAACGAGTCGCATCTCCGCAGTAGATTACGAGAAGAAAAAAATGCCTTTATTGCCAGAACAGGTCACATAAACCCCCCAATAAATTGCAACTGAAAGTAATTACATTCATCTAATGCGCTGTGATCCGCACTGAATAATGAGTTTTTATGTTTGCCTCGCGGTGTGTCAAACCCCGTTGTTTTGCGTTTCAGACAGGCACGTTGCAGGCAGCCATAAGGAAATATCCAGGGGTCCTCATGCTGTCAGTGGAGGGAGACGGGGCGAGGGAGGGAGCGTGATGGCTGTGTCCGAAATCTAAAAGGAATGACTAAACAGGCAGCGTTTTGTGTATAAAAGTACCTCAGAAGGAAACTTTGTACTGCAAAATCACGTCTTATGATATAAAACAATTTAAAATTAACTTTAGAGATAACCAAGCACATTTTCTGTGAAAACGATGCTTGTGTAGAAAATAAAACATACAAAAATATAGCAATTTTATTTATGAACTTCAAAATCTAGGCATTCAGATACATTTGCATTGGACTGTTTAACTATTTAACAGTTTTACAAATTTGCACCTTAATTGAAATCTGAGAGTTCACACTGACACAACTCATTTTTGCTGATTCAACAGCACAAACCTAAACATTTGTGTCAGATTTGCCCAAAAAGCTGTTTGCAACAAGCACAGTAAAGATTACTTTCCCCAACAGACTTTCACAATATTGTATTCATTATACGGTTATATTTTTTCTTGGTTCAGTCATAAATTAAATCAAGATTTAAAGCTTATTTAGACAAAAAGCTGAAAAAATGCAAATATTTGTGTAGCAAAAAAAACAAAAAAAAAAGAACATGAAATTAGATGTTTACCAGCCTAATGTAAATGTGGCGTGAAACCAGATTCAAATGTGTCAGTATGAATGCTAAGATTTAATGTTTATTAATAAGTTTATTAATAAATGTCTATAAGACGTTGCAATCATGACTAAATGAGGAGAAATAAAGTATCACTAAGTTAAAATTCAGTAAAATATAATATTATTAAATATACAAAGTTTTATTACATATTTGTAAAGATTATTTTTTTTCAAATATTGTTAAACAGCTATATATATATATATATATATAAACAGTTTAATATATCTATATATATTTTGTGTGTGTGTTTAATGTTATACAATATTTAAGATATTAAAAATGTTTCTTATTGATTTAAATATAGTATTTAGCATTTACAATGATTAAACATTTAACAGTTTTATTACATATATATGTTTTTGTTTATAAAAAATAATTTATTACAATTATTATAAAATAAAAATTATATATATGTGTGTGTGTGTGTGTAAATTGTTAAAATATTTTTTTCTTTTATAATTGTAATAATTTATCTTAAAAATGATTGTTTAAATGAAATGTTAAAAGTAAAAACTTAAAAAATATATTTTATTTAAATTTTTTATTAATATATATTTATATTATAGATAAATCTTGATTATGGCATGCTAAAACAAAAATGATACTTTATTAAAATAATTTTATTTATTATTTTATTACATATTTTATAATTATTTATATTTGTTAAAAACGGTTTAATAATATTTGAATAACTATGATAATAAAAAGTATGGTTTTATTTTAATATGCAAATATTTACATTTTTAGTTTTGATTGTAATGTGCCACATCAATACTTAAATAATAAACAATAACAAACAAATATTGAAATGTCAAAAGTCGTGACATTAATCTGTGGTGCTCATGTGGATGATGCAAGTTCAAGTCCCGCTAACAACATCTCTTGCCATCGCTTCCTTTCCTCTCTCTTGACAGGATGTATCATTAGGCAAAAAATCCCAAACTAAATGGGAACGAATGCAGGTCATTTCAGGCTCCTCCTCTTCCCTGCAGAGTGATGCAACTATAAGCAGTTTTCGAGCTAGGTTAACCTTTCTCTTTAGCACACTGGACATTTGCCAGTCTGAGCATGTTTAGTGAGCATATGCTTCCCTCGTTCTGTACAGGGCCTCCTTTTGCGCCAGCTTTATTTCAAACGCTGCTTCTCACACAAGCCCGATTCATGACTGAGTGATGCAGAATTAGTATGCAGCCAACAGCTTGCCTCAAATAATAGGACCCAGGAGCTGCAGCAGAAGTCCAGGGGGGTTAACCAACGCTCTTCCCCTCACCCCTCACGGTCCTGGACTCAAATCTTAATGGGACATAAGACAGGACTGTCTGAATCGAGGACCAGACGCCCCCCTCTGCAAAACCCCTGCCCGTCCTAAACGGGCGATTCATGCCCCCACCCAAACGCTGGGTACATCAGACCATTTCCCAACCGGTTCCATACGCATGCTAGCTTAGCGTCAAGCTAGCAGTTTGTTTACAGTCTGAGATTTCAAATCAATCACATTCATGCCTCCAGTCCAATAAAACCTGTCCCGTTTCAGATGCTAGCTGGATAATGAGCCTTGTATCTCAGTAGTATTACATCAAAAGCCTTGGACATTTTTCTTTTTTCTTTTCTTCCTTTTTTTTTTAGTTTAATAGCATAATGTTGTACGTTTTTTCCTCGTCTTTGTATAGCAATTGTACAGATAAATATCCGTTTATCTTTATTTTTAATTCTTTGCCATACATAAATATTATATACACATTATATCATACATAAAGCTATAGAAAATGTAAATAGTCAATGTGTATAAATGCTTAAATAGTAGTATTTATTAATAAATAAATAATTAAAGCAGTATATGTAAGACAGTATATGTATGTAATATACTGCCATTATTTTTTTTTTTACATTATTATTATTATCTTCATAGTTTTTGTGGGTTTAAATATTTTATTAAATACTTCCTCAGAAATATTGTGTATACTGCAGGTATATATATCTATATATAGATATATAGATAAAGATATATACTGTACATATTGCATTTACAACATATTTGAAAATAATTTATATATATATATAGTGCTGTCACAAGATTATTCGAAAATAAATGTTTATTACATAATATATGTATTTGTACTGTGAATATTTATTATGTACATAAAAATAAACATACAGTAAATATTTTAATGTTTTCATGTAAATATACCGAACATATAAACATATTTCATATATATATATATATATATATTATACATGCATGTGTTTGCATTTATATGTACATAATAAAAATACAAAGTATACACACATTATGTAAACAAAAACTTTTATTATGAATGTGATTAATTGCAATAAATCATTTAACAGCACTATATACATACACACACACATACAAGGCTGTTAATCGCAATCAGTCTCATCCATAATATATTCAAATAAAATAAAATGATGACAGTCGTAGTTGATTTCCATAAGGCCATATCCGGCCGCCATGACTTTGTACCATGACCAAGCAGACTAGACGTTGTGCACTGATGAATAAGCAGGGTCAGTCGTTGAGCTGTCTGCACCTCAATCCCCAGAGGTGATATTAAGCACCCTAGACTGGAACCGACAAGCCCCCCACCCCCACAGCCCTGGGGTCAGTCCCAGTGCCCAGACAGTCCTTCTCCTGACCCCTGTCTGGCTCTAGGCTCGGGGTCAAACATCACGGCTGATAAAGCCAGTTTCCCCGCCCCTTCAACCTGCATGCTGGTAAACACTCGTGCAATGGCGTGGCGGCTGGAGAGCGGCGCACACACAGGGTCTTCCCAACACACGTGACGCTGAGCATCCCGGCATCTGAGAGCTGTCAATCAATTCTCAAGCCTCTCTCTCATCCCAGCCTGCGCTGTACGCTGAACAGCTTGGTGATTTGCAAAAAGATGGAGCTAAAACGAAATAGCTTATAATAGGATGTGCATTGTGTTTCCAACACAGTCTCACGACCAATTCGTACGAGGTGCCAAATTCGTGCTAATTCGTACGACCCCTGGTTTAGGGGCGGGGTTAGGTTTAGGTCATTCGTACAAATGTATACGAATTGGCAACTCGTAAAATACATACGATTTAGAAGAAATTGAATGAATTCGTACGTGTGAGGTCATACGAATTTGTAGGAATTAGCCACCTCATAAAATATATACGAATTGCCGTGAGATCAGGTTGGTGTTTCTTCAATGCAACGAGTGAAACTGGTACTAATTCTGTCTTCTTTTCTCTCTCTCGTGTCTCTTCAGGTTTGGGACTAAATCTTGATGCCAGGATCACCACAGACCATCAAGACCATCACCTTTTTTTCTTTAACTACTACAAGACATAACTGTTTTTCAGTAAGACTGTGTTGCTTTTGTTGAACCGCTTTTTTTGCCATCAAGTAAGTATTTTTGGACAATAAAGGTAAGTTTATTTTTTTAAAGAAGGACAAAGGACAGTTAATAATAAATGACTTAGTGATAGATAGATAATTATTCTTGTATGTGTATATATATATATATATATATATATATAGCTGGATATATTAGATACATTAGAGCTGGTATGTATATATATATTTAGATATATATTCATATAGTTGAATAGATATTCAGATATATAGATATTCATATAGATGGATAGGTATTCAGACATTGAATATCTATCTGTATGAATGTCAGATATATAGGGACTCAAATATTTATATCAGATATTCGGTTGTAGTCATTCATATAGATGAATATATATATATATATTCAGATAGATATTTCATATAGATGGACAGATATTCATACAGATAGATATTCAGATATATAGGGACTCAAATATTTATATCAGATATTCAGTTGTAGTCATTCATATAGATGGATATGTATATATATATATATATATATATATATATTCAGATAGATATTTCATATAGATGGACAGATATTCATACAGATGGATATTTGTATTTATAGATATTCCATTGTAGAAATGTAGATATGTAGTTAGATGGTTAGATATTCAGATGGATAGATGTGCAGATAGATATTCATATAGCTGGATGGATATTCAGACAGATGGACATTTTAATAGATAGACATTCAGATATATAGATACTCAGACGGTTAGATAATCAGATATAAACACATCTGGAGAGTGTATTTTAAAAAGGATATCTCCATTTTTTTAAATGTTTTATTATGCTGTCATGATGTTATTGTTTTATTGCGTGAGCTAGTTGTTTTTATTTAGTTATTTTTTGCTTAACCCTGTAGGATTGAGATTGGAATGCAAAATCCATGATAATCATGATTTTTAAAAAATTGTTAAAGATGTTTTTGCAAAGGAACAATCTTCATATTCATATAGACATGCAGATGTTTGTAAAGATTGACAGATAGATATTTATATACATTGATAGTTACAGATGCTTTCATTTGCTTTGCTGTAAACCATTTTCTGCTGAACTGCCTTGTTTTTAATATACATATATATTTAAATATATAATATAGTGTTTAAATAAATCCTGAGAAAAAGTGGTCTTGATATCTGTGTGATTATTTTGTCTTTTCCTCGACCTTTTGATATTTTTTCATGAATAACCCTGTTACCGATTGACTGAAATAACAATATTTCATGACGAAAATCAAAAATTCTTCTTTTTTACATTTGTTACTGCTTGAAAATTAAAAACAATTATGATCTGGGATGTTTAGAAATGTTTTTAGTAACTTGCGTAACATTAATAGAAAGGAAACCACCCCGTATTATATTTTGACCTGACCTCGAGTTGACAATCAGCATTTTCATAAGATCAAATGCCACCTTACCTCAAAAAAAGAAAAAGAAAGAAAGTTTTGCATCTTATTCATCAAAAAAATTATTTTGTATCTTATTTGTCAGAAGTGCCTTTTGTCAGCTTTTCTCAAACTGAGTCAGAAACAGTGAGCTCTCGCTCAGCCAGAAAGTGTTCATTACCTGAGGAATCCAGTTATCACACACACACACACACACACACATCAGTCCTGCTTCCTATTGTTTTCCTTTAACTGTCAGCTCAAGCGCTGGTCCAGTGCGCTCCAGTGCACCTACTGAAATCTGGCCCTCGGTCACCCAGCCACACTGACCCGGGATCAGGGCCTAGCCACCCTGGCCGTGACTCAGCCGCCGGGAGGCCAGACTTTGGCCTGAAAGAAAGTGAGAAGGAGAGATTATCCTAATCTGGGCCGGTCCGGCAGAGGGTACGGTGGTATTGACCAGGAGGGGCCACCCATGGAGCGCCCATTGAGCCATGAGATGGCCTGATATACATGCTTACTGAGCATGGCAGATTCCCTTACTCTCAACGGGATAAACCCACACCGAACAAGCCTCTTTCGGAGAGATTAGGGTGGCAGCTCTTGTCCCTTTGGTCACCCCTCCCTCGGCCATCCTCTGCCCAGAGACAGAGCTCAAACAGTCTGGACGAGCAGCTCCGGTAAAACAGTTCTTGGTGGTCTGCCAAGATGTTCACTGCCTTTGTCGGGAGAGGTGAGGAGGGAGCTCGGCTGTGAAGTCCTGCATCCTTTGGCTGTTGCGTCGTATTACATTTAGGCTTCTAAATGTAAAAAAAATATACAGAATTGTTAGTCAATAAAATCGGTGCGTTAAAACCAGGTATAATAATATAAATATGATTATGAACTTGAAAATGTTCTTTTAAATTTGTTTGAATTTACCTGTACGTTATGTAATGAATTTAGAAGTTGAAATAGCCGTCAGCAATTTCTCCAAGAATTGTTTCAATAAGACTTTTTTCCATTCAGTTGATATTTAATGAAATTATTTGTAATTGTTTATGATGTTTAATAAAAATACTGCATTTATTTAGTTTTACTGTTTAATAATAATAATGATAATAATGTGACACTTTCTGCTTCTTTCTTCTTTGTGGTGGTTAAATAAATGTGTGTGTATATATAGCTATATTTAAATATATACAGAGTGTTTGTAAAGCAGTCTGTGGTGATGATTGTTTTCTACTAAAGAGATGAAAATAACAGGCAATTATATCACAAGGGTTTAAAAATGAATGTCGACTTTCAGAAGAATTAGAAGTTGCATGTAACTAATCATATGGACCATAAATCAAAGCAAGAGATTAAATATGAATACAGAAAATAACGAAATCATAAAAAGGCCACAAACATTAAATAATAAAGTCATAATTCAAATACTAAAATAATGCATTTCGTGCTATATATTTTTTGCACGTTTTGAAATTTTGCATTCCATTAAAAGACAAAAATAATAATAAACACAGAAATATTAGCCTACGTGGACACAAAAGTTAATCCGCAATTCATTGTCCTAGTACGTTTCGACTAGATAAATAGTGTTGCGTGTGAGATGAGAAAATCATGACCTTAAAAAACATTTCATCCCCAGCAGATAGCATTATTGAAATTTCAGAACTAAGATGCCCTTTGACTCGTCTGAAATAGACTTGAGAATGAACGAGAGGGCGGGTGGCGGGTCAGCATGGGTGGAGGTGGGGGGTGTTTGCGTGTGTCTGCGCGCGGGGACGGGGGAGGTTACTCTGTGAACTTGAAGAGCAGTTTGTCATGCTAACCATGCTGGAGCTATTGAATTCACACACAGGGAGCAGAACTTTCACAGGACCTCGTCCTTTCTAATGCAAAACCAGTCAGACCCCGCACCCCCGGGGTTCATATACATACATGTCTCCGTATAGCCCTCTTCTCAGTGCACTTGTGCGTGAGTTTTCAATATTTATGACAAACTCTTCCTCGCAAGCTAATAATATGTGTGGATACGCATTAGTAATTCGTATTAGTGTTTACAGTTGGGATAATGAAGCAGAATCATTGCTAGTTAATGTATAAATGAAGTTCCGTCAAACGCGATTATTCGCGCGCTGTTCACATTCACTGTTCATCAGGCCTCAATTGAAAAATAGAATAATAATAAAATATTTTAATAAAATATAAAGCACAATATTTTATTAAAACGTTATTTCCTTATTTATTAATTAAATGATAATTAAATAATTCTTCCTGACCAAATAGAAGGTTGTCAAACTAGCACGGAAGTATATCACATCAGTGACCAATCAGAATTCAGGACCGACAAGAATGTGTTTTATAAAATTTTATTATGTAGCCTACGATTGTTTAATTTATTTTATATCAAAAGCCTGCAGCTGAACTTGAAAATATCAGATATTTTGGTATTTAAATGCCGTGATTACATTTTAAGGGAACGTTTTTATTAGCAGCAGCAATTCATAAGTAAACACGTAAAATAAGTAAAATTGTAAACACGATTTTTTCCTTTTATTTCGTTCTTCTGAATTTATCCTGTTGCTTGTTAATAGCCCACATCAAATGGCGAGTTTGAATCAAAGAGAGGTGCATTTTTCCCAAGTCTTGTAGTCTGTAATCTTGAAATTGCAGAGGAAGGGTCACTCAGGAGCTTCAATAATGTGCCATTTATTGTCAAATCATAAGGGGAGTCTAATAAGAGAATGCAGACCACCAACATTTGGAACAATGGCGCGGGCAGCGCATCTGATTGGCTGAGAGGAAAGCCAGGCTGCACGCTTCTTCTAATGGAAGAACCAATCACGGTTCATGCTTTGACCCTAAGCGCTTTTACTGCACCACCCGCTGATAAGTGGCAATATGCTCTTTCATATAAAATTAACAAGACTGTAGAAACGCAGGGAAGGCGAAAGCAGGGGTAGATGCAGGTTAGCGGCTAAGTGTGAAAAAGCAGGCCCTGTAAAATATTTTTTTATCTCTTCGGAAATGGCATTTGCCATGTATATGTTTTTGATTTTTTTCGTCGTCCCCCCTGCCTTTATTTATTTTTTTACAAGGCTATTCATGACTTTCCATAATGTCGTGCGGGGCATTTTAATGTGGCGACAATTTCTGGAAGGTGCTAGAGTGTGGATGCTTGTGATGCTGCCAAACCCGCCATAATGGGCCGTCGCTCGCGCACAACACACACTGCCGCGTTCGTTTGAACCGGGAAGGCGTAAAGTGTGTTTTTTGACCGCTTTCTCTCTTGGTACTAGCCTGAAGCTCAGCGTGACTTCTAAACGTCTCTCGGATTTTCCTTAAATACATGCAAATGAGATTTCATACCCCTCCCTGGTACCTATGGCAACGTCTGAGTCAGGCGGGACTGGCAAGAAAAACAAGCAGCTTGGAAGTTCAGGACAGGCAGAAGTTTCTCATCTTCAGCTTCCGCCCACTGAGCTGATTAATTAACAGGCCTCAGGAGAAGGTGATGTGGCACTATCACTCATAACTGAGGGGCAGCAATATTTCAAAATAAACTTTATGTTTCAAAACACAATCTGGGATCTGGTGGAATGTTAAAGAAGAATAATAAACAAATA